>CANXYC010716538.1:0-104603 GCA_948193065.1 Aleurites moluccanus
AACAATATTTTTTTTTAATTTTTATATTTTATCTACTTTTTCATTATTAAAAAATAACCCAAATTATTGTTTCAAATCATAATTTTGACAAAAATATTCTAAATTACTATTTGAGAAAAATAATATATATATATATATATTTTTTATTTTTTAAACTACTAAAATTTTTTATTTTCATAAAATAAATATTAAAAAATAAATTATATTATTAATTAATTTGACATTAACTTGTTTGAGCGGGAAATCAATAATTTTTGGAGGGAAATATAAACGAAGCTTGTCACTTGTTACTGTGGGTGCCGATTTTTATTTTGACTATATTCAATCCATTATACTATTGCCAAATCAAGTAAATCATTACTTGAAGTCACCATAGCAATTCCCAAAATTTTAAGATATCATAATTTAATAATATTATATTTAACGAAATCTAATAAAATATTTTTTTTATTAAATAAAAGTTAAATGAATAATTATAAATTTATTATAAATTTTATATATTTTTTATATTAAATTTAACACATTTATAATATATTTTTTATTATTTATTAAATTTTTATGGACAAATTATAATTTAGTCTCTGAATTTTGATCCGAAAAATGAAGTGATCCCTATATTATGTGAAATATATGATTTAATTTCTTAATTTTCATTTTGTAAGACTATTTAGTTATTCTGTTTATTTTTTTGACTTTTTCAGTTAAAAATAAATTAAAAATAAAAATAAAATAAAATTATATCCCAAAATACTCTTACACCTCCTCTTCACTTCAACAACCTCTTTGTATCTTTATTAATACCCTTTCTAATTTCTTCATCTTTTCATTCTTGTTCTCCCTTGTCCCTCTCTTTCTCATTCCCTTTCTTTTTCTCTTTCTCTGTCATCTTTCCTCTTTTTTTCTTTTCATCATCTTCATCTTCTTCTTTGACAGTGAAGATTTCGGAGAGATTTTAAAATTTGGCGGTAGTGGTGGCTTTTTGTAGTTTTTGATTTGTTATTGTTGAATTATTGGATTATTGGTTTGTTTGTTGAATAATTGGATTGTTGATTTGTTTGTTTGATTATTGGAGTTAATTATTAAATTATTTTAAATAAAATATTGGAATATAATTTTCCTTTAGTATTATCTTTTTTTAGTTTTCATTAGCTTAGTAGAAGTTTTAATTTTTTTTTCACTTGTTAAATTAGAGTTAACAAATAGAAGAAAATTAAAAATTTTTAAAAGAAAATTATTAATTTGAATAGTGACAGGTGATAGAGAATTCAATAGTGAATAAGAAATATTTTAGTCATTTCACTTAAAATTTAACGAAAAAAATTAAAAAAATAAATAGAAAGACTAAATAGTTTTACGGAATAAAAATTCATGAACTAAATCATATATTTCACATAATATAGGAATTATTTAGTTTTTTAAATTAAAAATCAAGAATTAAATTATAATTTATTTAATTTTTATTTATAAAAAAATATATTATTATATTCGATAAATATAACACTATCAAATTTTTGTCTTTTAGGATATTAAAATACCTCACGTGAGGGCTACTGTGCCACCCCGAACCCTATCTTTATCTTTTAGTTTGCAGGGAAAGAAAGATTTAAAGCGATAATAAAGGAGTTTAATAATAACTTTGTGAAAGCTTTTTCCACTGTGGTAAAAAAAAAAATCATGAGCTTTTTATTTCTTGGCAGCATAGATAGATGGACTTTTTTAGGTTGCATCAGAAGATCAATGAAGACAACACAAGAAAAATAAACTGGTTTCAAGTACTATTCAAGAAAGCAAAAACCTCTACTGTTAGGATGGTGTTTGTTCCACATCAATCCTAGTTATTTGGAGTACCTCATCTTTTTTTTTCTCTCCAAATAGAAATTGGCCCATGACAACACCTTATCAGAAGATCGCCATCTAATGTATCTGATCAGATTCAGAAGATAAGAATCGTATACTGTAATTTGTGGATTGGCCTAGTTATATGTTTACATATTGATATAAATATATTGACACATTATTCTCATTAGAATTAATTGTATGATTAATTGAGTTACACTCTCCATTGTCCATGAATACTAATACTTTGTCCCTAAATCCCTCTCATCGATTCCAATTCAAAACCTCTTGAAAGAGATCGCAAGTTTTATTATTATTTTGTGAGAGTACAGAACAAAAAAAGAAAAACATTGCCAAAAGCCATATAGGGGATCAGAATCAGACCACAGCTTTTTGTTCACTGATCTATATCTTGACCTTTGCACCAACATTCTCTTTTCTTTTAGGTTTTGTTGGGGTCGGTGAGATTTTTCATGGCCACACGTGACTGTTCTTGAATCTGAGTTTACTTTCCTTTATATTATTTTCCAATAGGCAATAATAAGAGCTAATTATGTTGATACCCATATATTTTGTCATATTATATTTTTATATTTTTAAAATTATATTAAAATATTCATATATTTTGATTTCTTTAAAATTTAAAATTATAATGTTAAATCAATATAAAATATCTATAATATCCCTCATTTCCATATTAATTTTCACTTCTTTGCTATTATCTTTAATTTCACTTTCACTCAAACAATAAAAAAATAAAAAAATGGATTAATATGCCTCATATTGGTTTAATATGAATTCCTTCAACTGAATTAGTGATAAACGAGAGAAAAATGAGGTCCTAAAATGAAAGAACAGCAGAGATGGTATCTTTTTGTATTTGTACGTGTTATCCACTTCTCTTCTCTGTATCAAACACACAAATTTATTTTTATTTTTATTTTTATTTTTATTATTTTCCCTTTCTCTTCCATTTTCAATCGAAATCCTTCTCCTTCGATGAGCAAAACATGAATATGAATCAATAAAATTCCTAATAAGCATCTGCTTTAGAATCTAGGGCAGGTGGGACTAAGCTCGAAGGGGTTAGTTAACAACAACTAATGGAGCAGCTCAAACAATCAATGTTTGGTTTCAATTTCTAATCTTTATTTCACTCTTTGTTTTATAGTAGTCTGATAATGGTGGTCGAGGCTACAATACCTCATTAAACCCCTCAAAAAATATGGCTTCTTGAATCTCCATAACTCTTATATCGTTTTCTCTAAAGACCTCTTTACTTTTTTATAAACCCCTACTCCCTTATTCCCTATCCCTCTTTTTCTTTTCCAATTCAAGTCCCCAAAATACTGAATCACAAATCACAATCTTCGACTACTTGGTTAATCAATAATAGTTTTCTCCTCAATCTGCTTCAAATGTCACATCATTAACTATGAAGTACCTCAGTAAACTCCAAAATGCAAATTTTGTGCTAAACTTCCTCAAGGAAACTGGTTTCTCGAAAGCCTAAATAGAAAATGTAGTCCATAGAATACCCTAGGTTCTCTCTGCTAATTTTGAGAAAATGATCAAGCCTAAAATCAAGATGTTGATGATGGAGATTGCATCATCATCATCTTTATGCTGGAAGCCCTTGCCATTTGAGAAGAAGGCATTTTTTTCTTGCCCTATTGCTTCCGGGTCTCGTCGTCCTTGTCGTCGACCACGTCTTAAAATTAAGAAGAAGAGGGGTAAAATAAAGAAGAAGGAGATGGGTGTGGTTATAAGATGGATAAATATAGGGATTTTTTTTATATTAAAATAAATATTTTAAGTAAATTTTAATTTTTTCTTATTTGATTAGTGAAAAAATTAAAAAAATTAGATTGAATGATGTCGTTATATAACAATAATAATATTGGAGATGTTTTAATATAATTTTAAAAATAAAAATATGTGTTAATATAATATAAAAATATAAATATAATAACTCCAATAATAATAATAATAATAATAATAATGTCTCAAAGTTTGATGTGTATTCATGTTTGCCCCTTACCTAGAATACTCTTATCAGTTTGTTAAAAATTTATCTATAATATCACCTTTTTTTCTAAGTTAGAAGAAAATTGTGTTAAGAAATTCACTACTATTTATCATAAATATTATTTTGAATAAACATTTAAAAATAAAATTATTTTTCAAAACTGCAATGTTGAAATGAAAAAAAAAATGTATCTAAGAAAATTAACATGTGTTAAAAAATTAAATATAATAAGACAATTTTTTTTATTCATATTGTTAAATCAAATCTCAGAAAAATAAAAAATGGTGAAGGATAAATCTAATAAGATTTAGGATGGCTTAGCTTAAACTCGAAGCAAAATTAATTGTGAGTTATAGGTTGAATTTTATCAAAATAATTTAATTTTCATACATTTAATTAATAGTTATATATTTGCATAAAAATTGATAATTTTACATAAAATATTTTTAATAATAGTTCATATTTTTATAAATTTAATAATCATATATATACATTTTATTTGTTATTATTATTTCTTTTAATAATAGTAAAAAAATTAAATATGACATTATCAATTAGAATGATAATATTTATAAATGGAATTCGAAAAATTATTTGAAAAGATATCAATATGTTTACCTTTTAGTAAATATAAAATTAAAAAACTTAAGAGCATGGAAAGCACACATAGATCCAATTAATAATAATAAATGGTTCTGGCACATTTGATCTGGTTCTTATCATTAAATCCCAAACTTAATCCTTGGTTATTCAAATCTTTTCAAAAATGATACAAATGATATATAAAACCCATTTCTAACTTAACCCTTAGCCTTTGATAAAGGGATAATCAGGAATGAAGTACGGAAATTAATATTAGGTTGATCGGAAATTAATTTTATTTAAAAAATTAAATTTAAATAAATTAAATAAAATTTTTGTTATAAATTAATAATATTTTTAATTAATTTTAAATGAGTTAAAAATTAATTTTATATACAAAATTACGCTTAAATAAATCAAATAATTTTTTTTCTATAAATTAATAACATTTTTTTTTTCCCGGAATAACTCAATCCTATGAGAGTTCCATACGCGGGGGTAATGAAATTGTTCCAAACTTTTAAAATTTTCATTTCAAGCTTTGCATTGATGAAAATTAAATTTATCCAAAAACAATAATGATAATTATAAAAAAATAAATATTATCTTAAGAAAAGTAGTACTAAGAGTTTTGCTAATGAGTAGCTTTAAAATACTCATTAAGAAATAATTTAGATAAAGTTAAATATTTAATTTGCAACATTAACATGAGTATTTAGGTACAAATTCACATGAATTTCATTCACAGAAAATTCATTTATAAATGAATTTTTATATTTAAAATATTATAAAATTCATTTTAAATATGTATTTTTATAAGTTTGTACTTTGTACTTATAATTTATTGAAATTAATTAATAATTATACTTTTATTTGATTAAATTGATACTTCTTGATGCTATCTGAGATGAGATGATAATTTTATTTAAATGAAAAGTAAATTATAATTAAGTAAATTAATAAATTTAATTAAATTTTATAGATAATTAAGTAAAATAATTATAGTAGTAATACATGTTCATAAAAATTAATAATTTTTACATAAAATATTTTAAATAATAATTTGATGTTTTTATAAAGGGTATTGTAATTTCAGAGCCCATATTATTATTGTCATAACGAATTAATAAAATAAATATACTTATTTATATTTATTAGGGTATAATAATAATAATAATAATATATGAAAATAATAATAATTTTATAAATTCCAGTCAAGTTTTTAAATTAGGGTTACGGTCTTTCTTTTATTAAAAGAATTATTTCTTGTGAAGTGGATTTTTTTATATCAAATGAGGACAAGTGTTTGTCGCTTCTTTACGTTTTGCTATTCTTGGAAACCTAAATTTCTAGGTAATAGGTATATCTTTAATTTGTAGAAAAATAACAAGATTAGAATTAGATTTGTATTCATTTGATTTGCATAGAGTGTCAAGCGGATAACTTTCCTGAAACAGAACCCCCCAATTATTTCATATTAATTAGACTAGTACTGTATATATATTATGTTATTTTGTAGTGTATTGTCTTATGAAGAGTGGTCTTTCAGAAGGACTATATACTTGCCTATTGTTTGATTGATTTGGGGTTGCTCTCAGGGTTCTCTTAAGTCATGTCTCTAATAGAAAGGTCAGTGATTTTGTGGCAATAACTAGGAAAAATATATACCCATGTTACATCTTTTCACTTTTTTATCACAATTATTTTTTTCCCTCTTCTATTCCCTCTCACTTCTTGTTATTTAGTGGGCATTTATTGTTTACTGGCTCAAATTAGAAGGATAATTATTCAATGTATATGTTCTAAGTATGAATAAATTTTAAACCATTAAAATCAATACCTTTTACTTGATTAATTCACTAGGCAAAAACTCAAAGAAACAGTGTTGTTTCCATGGAATAAAAAAAATTGTCAGGACCAATATTATATATTGATAGCTACCCAAAGACGTGACACCATTTGTGGGAAGTTTGAGAAACTTACAATTTGTGATTTCTTACACGTCAAGAAATACTGAAAACTCAACCCAAAACCTGGGAATTGGACAAAAGGATCGGATCCTTGCCAGTGGATTTTCTTTTGTAAATATACTTCCTATATCATTAAAGAAAGGGAGCTAATTAAGAAATGGGAGAAAATTAAATTAATCTTCACTAAATATCATTGATGTACATTAATTCTTCAAACAAGAAAAAAAAATTACAATCAAGAAAATTTATCAAGGATTGAAAATTAAATTGCCACATTTGCATTTCCAACTCATTGGTTTGTAGTTGGATGCATCATCTCCTCTTGCATAAGCAATGTTTGAAACAGATGAATAGTTTTTGTTGCCATGATTTATTTGAGGATTTGTAGGCACTTGAATAGCTTCACAATGTCCACAAGAACTGCACCTTCTTTCACACCTTGGTGGCCTTGAACCTATTTGAGATCTCATTATCATCTTCTCTTCTTTGGGATTAGCTCTGCCTGCAAAACATAAAGGCAAGTTCAAAATCAAAATTCAATTGCTAAAGTCATCTCCAAAATTATGAAATAATAAATTTTAAAATTCAATGGTTAAAAAGTAATACTCTGAAACTGTGATATTTCAAATTTAAGTCACAATTAGAGCCTAATTAACCAACATTATCAATCACTAATGAAGGTTTCGTCTCCATAAATGTGAATTTTAAATTTAAATCTCAATTAGAGCCTAACTAACCGAAAGAAAATGAAATTCAGCGGCAACCCATTTACCTTCAACCATGAATCTCACATGGGTAGAGCTTGAAATCAAGAGAAAGAGGAAGGAGATGGTGACATAGCTAAGTTTTTGACACAAGAACAGATTATGAGTAGTGCAACTAAACCCCATTCTCAAAATAGAAGTGTATGTGTGTGTGCGTGAGAGAGAGAGGAGAGAGTGAAGGCAATGTAATATATGTAGAGAATGAAGAAAAAATTAAACGATGGAGAAAACAGAGGAAGCCAAAATTTTATATATGATAAAAAAGAAGAAGAGAATATAAATCTGAATAAAGTTTATGATAATAGAAAAATAAAATCAGAAATTGAAAGACATTATTATAATTGCAAAGCGGCTTTCTTTTCTTTTTCTTTGTTTTGTTTATGTATCTCTCACACTCTGTTTCTTGAGGTGATGGAACAAAGAAGGACAAAAGAGAAATGAAAGCAAAAAAAAAAAAAAAAAAGAAGAAGAAAACCCAACAAGGCAAGAACCTTAACATTGGATATTAAGCCCCAAAACCCAAGCAACAAAGATAGATCATATAATAGAAGAAAGCGAGAGAAAGTGTAAAATAATAAAAGTGTTTGTTAGCTTAGAGAGTGTAGAGAGAAAGATAAAAGACAATAAGGACCAAAAACAGCAAAAAAACACCACAAAATTCCATTACAGATATGAGTGACAATTTCCCACAAACTGACATTTTACTACAGCTGTGAATATTTTGGGTTATCGCTTTCAAATATTCGTAACATTGAAAATTATTTTTTGGGTTTTTCTTGAAACTTTGCTTTTGGGGATTTCTTGTATGGATTGGCCTTAGCAGTGCTACCTTATCACGCTATATGTATATATATAACAAATTAGAAAAAAGAAAAGATAAGAAAGGAAAGGAACAGATGATAGTGCCTGTGATTTGAGTAATGGATGGCTCGTTGTTCTTGTTCATCAACTCCTCCTCGTATCTCTCTTCAATCATGTCACTGTAATCACATGTGATACGCCCATATCACTCTCATAATGGACCCTGCAGGAATTATATACTTAAATATATTTTTTTGTCCTTTCCCAGAGTTAACACTGGACTGGATGGGTACTTGTGCTATGTGAACGGATATTGACCTTGCATGTGGGCTTTGGCTCAAACAACCATTGCCATTTGGATCCTACTTCTTTCCCTTTTTTTTGGTTTTTCTAGTGTCATGGCTCTATTTAATAGTCGGGTTCAACCTTGAATCGGTCCGTGAAAATTCTGATGAACAATTAATTGGGTTTAATCCGGCTCTGACAGAATGAAACCTGATAGAGTCAATTTATCTCAACTTCCCCTTTTGGATTGGTGTTAAACCTGATGAACCGGTTTGGATAACCTATAAATTTTCGGTCTCAACGTTTAAACCATACTCAAATATAGTCCAAAGTTTATTAAGGTTCCTGAAAAGTCTGAAATTATAATTGAAAATTTCAATTTTTTTTTGCAGCTACCTAAATTTAAAATTAAAATTTTATCTATAATTTTATAAAATTATAATATAATTAAAAAAATAATTTCATAATTTTACTCTTAACGCATAAAAATTATAATTTCACAATCATCATTGTCACTCCTTCTCTTCACAATCATCACTGTCACTCCTTCTCTTATTATCACTGCTATCCAGCATCATTGTCGACGATGGTGGTCCATCACTGTTGACGATAATAATCCATCATTGTCATTATCAATGATGAAATGTCACACCGTCACCGCTGATGGTCTAACGCCACCACCATTATCGCTATTATTAACGATGAAGGCTCGTCTAACAGTAACCGTCGAAGATGACGGCTCGCCAATGATGATAATTCTTGCCACCATCCCATCGCCACCATCATTGCTATTATCACTTTTATCTTCATTATTTTTTATTCAATTTTAATTTTAATTTTATTTTTTTGTGTGAAATAATTGTTAGAATTATAATTCTAATATAATTTTAATTTTAAAAAATTATAATTCTAATTAAAATTTTAAATTTTTAATTTTTAATTTAATTCTTCTCTCAAATAGATCCTAACAAAAATTGAATTTAAAGAAGTGGACTCAAATCCAACCCATGAATCAAAGTAGTCATACCCAACACTTTTTCTTTTTTCAATACAATGCACTACTTATGTATTAAGCACTAATTTGTATGAATAGAAATTATTAAATAAAATAAAAATATATTATTTTTATTTATATAAAATTAAATTTATATAGATATATCTCTATTTTAATTATAAATGAAATTCATGTTACTGTGAATAAAATTAACATACTCTCTTACTTTTTTTTTTTTTTTTAAATAATCATATATTGATATATATATATATAAACAAGTGTGACACTTGGTGTGTCAAAAACAGCCTTACAAAGTTAACTTAATTACACTTTTGCTATTCTTTTATATGACGTGTTTTTTTTTTTTAAATTATTATTATTATTTGTCGTATCCGTTTGCCTCGATAAAACGTCCCCTTTGAAGTGGCATTGTAGTATAACTTTAGCCATAATATCTTCAATTATTTACACAGTTTGCCATTTAGGTTTACCCTTTTTACATTTTCTTTTCTTTTCATCGTTATTATAATTTTTAACTTTAAAAAGTAAATACCTATATTTAAAGCTCAAGAGCAAAAATAATAATATTACGTTATGATTTGAAATTAATTTTAAATAAAATAAATAAATTTATGATTTTTAACTCGATAATATCAAGGTTCTATTAAATTTATATAATTTATTTAAATTAAATTCTTTCAAAATCGCTCCCAATAATTAACTTAATTCAATTTTTATATATAAAACTTTTAGTATTTATTTTCTAGAACTATTTTATAATAATAATAATTTAATATATTTATTGAAATATAAAATTTTAAAAATTATTTTCAACTAAATTTAATTTTGATTCATAGTTATTTAATATGATAATATAAAAAAAATAAGATTTATAGAAATTGTTCAAGTTGGATATGAAACTCTTAGGAAAGAATTAATAAAATTATAAAAATTATTGAAAATTTTTTATAATTAATTTATGTTAAAATTGAGTTTAAGGTTAAATTTAATTTACTTATTTATAATAATTTTTATTTGTTATTAATAAGTACTAACTGATAAATAGTAGTTGTTATTGATATAGTTGATTGCCAGTAAAAATTATTTGTTAACTGGTTGTTGTTAAATATTTGATAAAATTGTTATATTTATTTTTTATTTAAATATTATTTTTTAATAAAATAATTTAAATTATATTTTAATAATTATTTTAAAAATTTTAATAAATTAAATTTTTTATAAATAATAATGAATCAAAAAATTTTATCAAATACCTATTAATTATTTTATTCTCATAATTATTCTTGAAAAAGCTTGTACTTCTACAACTAACTTTACGTGTAAACAACTTCTTTATTCAATAGTGAAATTGAATGAATATATATATATATATATATATATATATATATATATATATATATACATACAAGTCTTTAATTAGACATTAAATCAGGGTACAAATTGATATAAAATAGAATCTACAATCATCAATTTTCAGTAAAAAAAAGAAAATCATTAAAAATTAGCATTCTATCGTCAACTAGTTACTAATGATTAATATAATCAATTTATATTTGAATGTCTTTCTCCATGTTAAAAAAAAATAAAATCATTTTTAGAATAGTTAGAGGCATGCCCTATCATTTGGAGTTCTTACCAATTAATTTGGACAAATAATACAAAATAGCAAAATTATAAATTTAAGAAAATATTATACAAATATATTATTTTTTATTTTTTTTTTCAATTTTAGGTTTTTTTTTTTCATTTTTACTGTTATTTAGTATATTTGTAGTATATTTTTAGTATATATTTGGCATATGTCGTATTTTTGAAAAAATATTTTTAGATATGTAGTATTTTCAAATTTTTTTTAACAGTTATTTTTTTGGGTATTTTTTAAAAAATCTCTAAATTTAATTAATAGCCCATCTGGACAAAACATCTGGGCTAAACATCAATCTTACCCATTTAATGAAGAAACCCAAAGAATGGTGACCAACTGACCATAAGTTGGCTTAGACCCTTGTTGGACCAAAAACTTCCTTATAGGACCAAGCAAACTTTGTGGTTACTTGACAAACTTAATATATAGTGTATGTTGTTATTTAAGTCTTATTAATATTAAAAGAAAATAATAATATATTAAAAAGTAAATTGAGAAAAAGAAATTTATTTTTTTTCTTTTAAAACATTAAGTAATAAAAAATAAATATATCTTAAGCTTTTGACAATAATACTTTCTCTGATAATTAATTAATAAAAATTAAGAATAATTTTAGTATTAATACCATCCCAAGTCCCCTTATGATAGAGTTTAATAAAATTTTATTTTGTTATAATTACTATGGTTTTAAGTAATATGTAAAAATTTTATTTTTAAATTTAATTATTTAATTTTATCAGAACTTTTATTTCTTAACCTTTGATTAAGTGACCAATTGTAAGAATAAGGGTTTGGTCCCCCTTGTTAGTCCATATTAGCCAAGTTTGAAAAGAGAATCAAAATAGGAACAGAATTCATCTCAGCTGTGTTGTCTTTAAATTAATTCTTGGAAGTCTCACACATAGTGCAAAACAAAACAAAACAAAATTCTCAATCTTGACCCACAGGGCCACAATGAAAGTAATAACCCAACCATACAACCCGGCCCTAACTGTTAGTTGCTCAACTCGAGTATCTAATATTGAAAAATGAATCTCACATTAAAATATAATAAAGTAATTAAAGATGTAAAATTTAATATAAATTAATTAATTTTGTATAATATAAATCCAAATAAAATATAAAAACAAGTCATAATAAGTGAATTTCTTGACACCTTAATACTAAAACTTAAACAGTAAAAACTATGATTTTTAAATCTAATCCGATCTTTGAACCAATAAGAATAGAAGATCACATATCAATAGGTTTAATTGTGATGGAATTGAAGATTAAATCGAAAATAATTAAATTGATAATTGATATTTTATGAGATTATTGTTGTTATTAATTTTTTTATTTACATAAATGTATTATAATATTGTGAAAGAAATCAATATTAATAAATATCTAACTTAAATGATCAAAAATTAAGTCTCCGTTCTTTGAAGTTAGGAGTTTAATGACAAGTAACATGAAAAAAATAGTTATTTTTTGGGAAAAATTATACAAATATATGATTTATTTATTTTTTTCATTTTACGGTTTTTTTTTCTTTCATTTTTACAGTTTTTTAGTATATATTTTAGTATATATTTTGTATATTTGATATATATTTGATATATTTTTAATATATATTTAGTATATGTCTTATTTTTGAAAAAATATTTTTAGGTATATAGTATTTTTGAAAAAATATTTTTACAACAATAAAAATAAAATTTATTCTTATTTTTTGATATTTTTGTAAAAATCCTTTTTTTAACTTAAATATATTATGATTAAACCATCATACCAGATCGATTTTTAATTCAATTTTCGATTAAATCGATAAAATAGATCAAACTGATCAGAGTCAGAAAATATAAGTAAAAACCATCTCAAGTTACTCCATTAAAAACCAAAATAACTATATTTTGTTTTAACAAAACCAATATCTTAATTTCTAACGATGTGATTGGTTTGAGATTAACAAAATGGGGGTTAATAATTATAAGATTATAGGTTAAGGGAATAATAGTTGCAACAAAGAATATTCTAGCATTTATCTCACCCCCTAAATTAACAAATTAAGATGTTTTAGGATGAAATATTAACAGAGTGGAATATTCATTTTGGCTTATCAAACACAATTTGAAAAAAAATAAAAATTATGACTTTAATAAATATTAGCCTTTATTAACCTCAAAACAAAAACAAGCTAATAATTGAACAATGGAAAGAATTATTTTCTATATTTAAAAGCATTGTCTGGTTAGCCTATCATTATCCTCTCGCCACCATGTATATCTGAAGTCAATACTTTCCTGTTGGATGCAAGTGAATGTGACAGTGTGGGCACAATAACCATTTAATTATTAAATAAGTTATCTTCGAAAAAATAAAACTCGTGTGCCTAAACATTTTTATTTTCTGGCCACACACTGCTTGTAGTTTTAAGAAGTTTTATATACTGCTGTATTCCTAAAAAAAAGGGTTTTATACAGTTTTAGCAATTTGCCAAATTTATTTCACTTAAATGAGCAGATAAAATACAAAGAAAAGCAAGTTAATGGACAATCTCATGTTCTGCTAAACTTTGATGTAACAGATTTCTCTATTTGCGTTGATATTGACATGAGTCAAATTCTCCTAATTTATCCGCTTCACCAAATATTTATAGGCTCTCACTGATGCAAACATATAAGCCCTCAAGTTTATGAACCGGTTTAATCATATAAAAATATTAAAATCAAAGAAATAAACCACTGAAAATAATTAGTTATGGACTTGATTTGGGTTTAGTCTAATGGAAAAATGTCGCAACGTCTTTCATTTAGACTTTCATTTTGGCTATTTATGATTTTTATTCATTTTTATTTTCTTATTTAGTAGGAAACTTGATTTAAAACGTTTTTTAAGATATTGTCTTTATTATGTTTTATTTTTTTATTCATATAAATTTAGTGATTTATTTATTTTTTAGAATAAATTAATATATTAGACTTCTAGAGTTTTTAAAAACTATTTTCTATATATGTTTTATAAGTCTTGAGATTTGAAACAGTTTTTGATTGAATAAAAACTATATTTCTCTTTGAAAGTATTTCAAATTTCCGTATTCTTTTGAATTAACAATTTTTGTTGTCTATTACTTTAAAATTCAATCTAAATTAATAGACTCCTATAAGATTTCCGCTACGTCAGCCACGAAACTTCTTGTTTCCATTTTATTTCTGATCATCTACTCAATTTTTTTTTTAAATAAAACCTATTCTAATTCAGTTGGTTAAATAAATATTAAGTAAAATTAAAATCAATTAATATTTTAAATTTTTTACTCTCACACCTAAATCATATATACAATTCATGATAATCTTTTAACATTTTCCTATATGCCAAAAAACTAATTAAATACTTGAAATTAAGATAGTGATGCATCCACTAACAACAACAAAGTGCATGTGAGATGCAATTTAGGCTACTATCTAAACTAATACTGACAGTACGAACATCAAATTTATATAGATAACCCACATATTGTTGTCGGATAATTATTGTACTAATGCCATGAAAATAATGCATAAGAGAGGTGATTATCATTTGCACATCATGATAATAGCATACAATTAACTAAATACGTTAATCCCATACCTAGCCTTGTATTATATATTGCTAATCCATTAGAAAGTTGGGCATCTGTATGTTCAACTACTATGTCCCTATCCCTATATTTAATGAGAAAATATATTTTTTTTTCATTTTCCATGAAAATTACACTGAAAATATTTAATGAAACTAGTTTTTCTTCAAATTAATAAGATAGTAGGCCAATTTTATTAATAAGATAGTAGAAAAATATAGATAGAAATAGCAAAAGATCTGCAGGGAGGAACATAAGCTAACATACCTCCTAAAACCAATATGATGGAGATTAACCTTCTAAAACCTGAAGGAAAAGAAGGAAAACTTGCAGAACATAAAAAGCTAGACCCAACAAATCATACATATAGAAGGAACATAAATATTGCTAGAATAACAGGACAACAAAAAAAATAAAAATGAGTGATGATGTAAATTCTTCAAAGCAATGAGTAACTTATCTAAGAGTTCTGAAGGAATAGAGGTAGATTGATATAGACATTCAAGTTCTAAAGTTTATAGGTCAATTTGACCATGCAAAAGGGTCAAAGAAAAAAAATGGGCATCTGGTGATGACTAACGGTATATTTTGACCAAATTCTTTCATCTAAATCTCCGTTTTGATAATTTAAAGTTTTTTATTCATTTTTAGTAACTTTTATTTCCTTATTTTCTTTTAATATGAAATCTATTTTAGAACATCTTTTAAGATATTGTTTTTATAATATTTTAATTTCTTATTTATATAAATCTGATGATTTATTTCTTTTTCGAAATAAATTATCATATTAAACAATTAGAGTTTCTGGAGATTATTCTATATAAATAATCATGTAGGATTTAGGGTTGATGAGCTTTTGATTTGAATTAAAACAATTTTTCTGTGTGAAAGTTATTTTTTTCAATTTTCGGTATTTTTTTGAATAAACGAATTTTGATGCTTATTAGTCTAGTATTCATTTAGAATTAACAGACTCTTAAAAGGCTTCCGATATATCAGAGATGCTGAAAATTCTTTCTCTTAAAAGCCGAAAAATCCAAACAGAAAATTTATGACCTTATAAAAACCTTAATCAAATCAAAACAAAATTATTCATTCAATCCCGTACTTGATGACATAATTCAAGTCAATTAATGCCTATCTTATGAAACCACTCCTATCCATCAAAGATGCAGGATTGTAGGAAGAATTTAAGTAGAATTCTGATACAATTAAAGCACATAAACAAAAAAGATAAAATCGAAGAGATTCAACTTAAAGATATATGTCCTTGAGAAAAGATCCAAACAAAAGCATATTAATCTAAGAGCTTATATGCAGACTCGTAAGCCTCAATATATGATTAATCCTTCAATGCAGCTCGTTCCAATTAGAATCTTCTGCATTTTTTAATTCAATGATCTTATCTATATATAATGATATATCAATTCCAAAATCCGGACCAACCATAACTCCACACTCAATAATTTTTCTTCTTCAGCTCTATTACACCCAGCATCTGAAGTAAGCTATCTTTTCTCAACATCAAAACACAAAATGTTATTTATATTCCTTATATCTTCATCATATATAATATCATCGGCTACCATATCTGAATGTACATATAAATGGCTACACATACAATCTTTATTTATAGCAATGTCAGCCTGAAAAAACTTATTCACTTTACATTTCCTTACTTTCTTTGGTACTTTCTGTCACGATCCGACCCTATTGGGCACGTGACCGGTACTAGGAAATGGAAAAATATAAGGTTTCGGGAATTCGTAATAAGTTTAACTTATTATTAAACGATAAAACTACAATATTATAGTTGTAACTGTCACAAAGTAAAGGCTAAGAGTCCACCTGACATAAATGATCTCAATAAATTTAAATTATTACCAGCCACTAAAGACTGACATCATGCATTTAACATCATCAATTAAAAATTTATGTTCAACGCAGTAACAAAAGAATTACGACCATAATTCTAGCATTATCATAACAATGCGGAACTCTAAAAATTTTAATACAATAAAATGAATTAATTACATAACAAAATAAAATAATTTCACTGCTTAAGGAATAAAAGGCAGGAATACTCAACTTAAAAACTTAATCTCTGTAAATTCAACCCGAAACCTAAAAAAAACATATTTAAACAGGGAGTGAGCGGTCGACTCAATGAGCTGATATAATTTAATTTAATATGCATGTCATTTATTACTCTACATGAAGTGTCACATTACATATAATCATCCATAAACATACATAACATCCATGATAAAAAATATCTGTGAAATCCAACCACAATATGTTTTCGTTTATCGTAAATGGGGAGCCGACCCCCTCCCTTGGCTCTCTTAAATTCCAACTATGGGTTCACGGTGAGATTAACTCAAACCAAACATCCTTATACTCTCTTGTCCCTGTCCAGGGGCCACAGTGAGATCAACTCAAATTAGACAATCCTTATAATAACATCATCATTATATCATATCATATTATATCGTTATTGTTTTCTGTGTTAATACAGCTGGATTCCACATTATATTATTTTTCATCGCCACCACATATATATATATATATATATATATATATATATATATATCATCAACATCATATTATATGATATAGACATACATCATGCTTCTAAATCTAATGCAATAATGATAACTTATATACATATATATTCACATTCATTCAATACTAACTTGTTATGCTTATATGCAGAGTTAAATTACAATATATCAATTCATAAATTTGATGACCATCAAACTGGTTGGATCTCTCAAAGCATCTCCTAACTACAATAAGGAATACATCTGAAATACATGTACCATATATGATATTTATTATAATAATACTCATATACTGACTCAGAAATATAAAGAACAAATTTCGAGAATTTGCCAAAATTTTGACAGAACCTCTCCTAAAATAGAACATAATATCAAAAAATAAAAATATTTCTAATAATCAGTCTGTCGGCCCAAATCTAACACTATCAATCAATTGACTCCTCCTGGGTCTCCAACTCAGCAATAAAATATTTATAATTAACTTTACATACCTCAATCATTTGATCCAAATAAATAATTAATTACTTATAACAATTAAATAAACATTTCAACTCAATTCTAATATCTAGTCCATCAATATCGATGTATTAAAAATAATAATAATAGTGAGTAATCTATTTACCAAACTTCAATAATTATCTTAATTTAATCTCTTTATAAATTTAATTTAATTATCTATTTCATTAAATTACTCCTCAAATAAATTAACCTTTCAGTATTTAAATTTCATAAATATTGTCCACTTAATTTTCATAATAATTTTTAAATCAATATAATAAATTCATCTTAATTTTTATATTCAATAAAAATATAATTTCTGATAATTTATTGTCCGAAAATTCTAAAATCAACGCTAAACTCAATATTTTTTCATAATTTCCATCCAAATAATTTCTATAATAATTATAAATAAACTAAAATAATTTATCTTAATTTATCCATTCAAAATAAGTATAATTATTAAATTTTAACTACCTGAATTTTCCAATATCAATATAAATATTCAACCATTTTCACAAATTTATCTCAAAATAATCTCAAAATAATCTCCAAATAAATTTAAACCTACTTATTCAAAATTATAAAAAATCTACGTGTGTCCCATATTTTCTAATCCCGGCTTTGATTTTCGATTTGGGTAAAATTAGTGCCATTGGAAAGCTCATGAAGATAGGAGTTCAACAAAATTAGAGCCATCGAAATTGACCGCCGGAATTGGCCGAAATCCGCCATTGAAAATCTTGTGGTTTCATTTTTCGATCTCCTTTTCCGGTAAACTTCAGATGGCAAAATGGGTATCAAAAGAAAACTAGGATCAAGACAAAACTATAGAAACAAAAATTACTCAAATTAAAGTTCAAATTAGCGAGTTATGGCTAATTGAAATTTTTTTACCCAAATAGTTATGAGAGCTATTTTAAACAGAAATAACTCCTTATTTGGTAATCGGAATTAAGCAAAATTAGTGTTTATGAACTCTTCTCATTACAGGTTATACGGTAGTATGGGAGGTGGTCGAAATCAGCATCGAAAGTTGTATCACGAACCATCTCCTTCTCTTCTTCTTCTTCTTCTTCTTCTTCATGTTCCAGCAGATTTTAAATTCGAGGCTGCCACATGGCAGTCTCTGATTAGTCTTATTATTTAATTTTTTTTAAAAATTTGTAGAAAATTCATTTTGAATCCAAAAATTATAAATAAATAGTCAATAAAATTTTTATAAAATATACTTCATTTAACATATTAAAACTTGAAAAATAATATATTTCTAATTTATTAAAATTATTTAAATATAAATTTAATTTCTAAAAATTCTTGAAATAATAATAATAATTAATATAATTTATTTAATTAAATAAATGAGGATAAAAATTAAATTATTAAATAACATATAAAAATATGACAATAATTAAAATTAAAATTAATTTTAAAAATATATTTTCCTTTTACTTTTAAATATTTATTTTTTTAAAATATAATAAATCTCAAAAATATTTTTATATTCATAATTTTAATTAAATATTCATAAAATAATTATTATTTATAAATAAAAAATATTTAAAAAAAAAACATTTCAAAAATATTGGTATTGCACTTTCCCACTAATATTAGAGCTCTTGACAACACAAAAGCATCTGATTTTTTTTTCCTTTCTTAGAATGGGAACCGAAGCCATCCTTTACCTTTCCATTTGGCCCAATAAAATGAAACTCTTTAGATAATTGAGGCGGAGGCTCATCTGAAGTAAGCTCCTCAATTTGAATAGTAGTGGGATTACCATCAAGATTAGTAGATGGAGAATTCAAACAAGACTGATCCTTTAAAAGCCCAACCTTATCTTACTCCTCAACTTTACAAAGACAAATGTGTGGGTAACGATTCAAATTTGAATTTGAATTTGATTGGACAGCTAAAGGGCATTTTCAATGGGAGCAAAAAGTATGCCTTGATTATGGAGAGTATCATGAGAACTGACAGTACCAGAAACGTGCTCATCATCATCTGTATTTTTTGAATTTGAAATTTTCGTTGAAGGAACGGAGATTGGAACACCATTATCTGATTCAGGAAGGGGGGATTGAATGTCTTGATTATCTTGCTTATCATTGATATATTCAACACAATTTGAATTTAAATTTAAAATAGATTAGACAGTTGTCTTATCAATTCCATTAGGTGCAGACATGTTACTATGATTATGATGTTCATCATGAGAAAATACAGAACCGGTGATGTGCTCAATGTCATTAGAATTATTTGAATTTAATGTATCCGTTGATTGAACAATACTGGGAGGGAAAACTTGAGCACTCTCATCAACTTGTTTAGCAACAGTATTTGAATCAGTAACCAAAGAAACACCTTCTGCAGATTGATTATGTAATAATTTGTTAGATACTGATTTGGTAGATTCTGTAAAAGCATTAGAAACATGAAAGGATGGGAACCAAAGAGAAGGAGTCTTATCTTCAGCTTTCTTAAATGAAAAGCAAGTATTCATCACCTCTTCAAAAATAGGAATTAGAAACTCTTGTTCGGATATGGTAACTTCTACAATTATATTAATCGAGTTAAGAATAGAAGTGAAGATTTTTAATCTTGCAACTTTAAAGGTTTTTCTAACCCGAAGTTGAATCATCAAGTGATGTAAATGAACCCCAAATTAAAGGTAACCGATGGAAGAATTCTGGGCACCAATCACAAATTTTTTACTGCAAATGTCCTTAGGCTCCTATTTTTTAACATATACAAACTAATTACTAAGCCATTCAGAACCTTATTCTAATAATTTGTTCATGACTTCAATAGAAATGAAGGTTAGAAGAACTATATTACCTTCCATACTTCTGTAATAGCCATTTATAAATCCTTCAGCTTATAAACTTGCTTGAATAAGTTGAACATTTTCTGGATGAATAACTTCTGCTACTAGACTATGCTTCAACCATTCACAAACCTCCTCAATATACTCAAATTCCATATTAACTGTAGGGAGATCATTTGATGGTGGCCAGTTATCTGAAGAGGTTTGTTTTGGTTTCTGTATGTTGCGAACAGAATGAGAATAATGTTAATATTGATTTTTTGCAAAATTAACTTTAATCTTGTAATCTCCAATCCAACATCCATTTGTTTATCTAATGACGCTTAAAATATCCACCTCTTCCGAGAATCTAATGAAGCCAAATCTTTCACCATTTCTACTGAGGTTTTTAGAGATAAATACACTTTAGACTTTGTCATGCCATCCAAATATCTTTCTGAAACCAAATATCGGCCAGCTAAATTTCTAACATAAAGATTGAAGAGTGGTTTAAGGGAAGATGATATATTTAGTTCTGAAAAATTTGGGTCAGAGAACATGGTGCAACCATGCAATATTTTATAAGTAATTGTCTAGTAGTAGTAAGACTGACCTATAGAGTTAAATGAGAATAATTAAATCAATTAGATTTTAGTGGCATAGTGATACACCAGTTGTCTCTAAAGCTGTATCTGAATTCCAATTAAAATCTAATAAAAAAAAATAATAAGTGAATTAGAGTGGATGAACACAATAAAGGCAAAAACCCTAATTAAATTACATGGCACAATAGTTAATATAAATAAATAACCTCGTTCACATCATGTATTAATCGACTCATTGATATCTTTTCCAAGGGAGACTTCTAAAATGTGCATATGCATATTGAATGGTACGTACTTTATTTTTTTAAGAAAACTTATATTAATTGCTAAAATCAGAACGCAATACATCAAACAAAAACTGAGGTGGATACAAATTCCACTCACTGGTATTAGAACCTAGCCGATTGATGAGCAGCCTGATTTGTTGTTCGAGTGGTTCATGCTTAGTTTATAAAAGATTAAAAATATAAAATAATATCTTCATGCTATATCAGTGACAGAGAAGGAAAAGAAAACTTGAGAATTAGTTAATTAATGTGAGAAAAAAAAAAATTAGCCAATTGATGAGTTAATGGTTAGAAACGAATTCATAAAAAAAATAATATATAAAAGTTTCAACCCATTTCCCTTTCTTTAATTTACTATTTTCTTTCTATCTATAGAGACTATATATATAATATTCTTACACAGACACCACCGAACACCAGGAAATAAGACATTTCAGATACTCACGATATTCCTCCATACCCAAGACACATTATTACTCTTCAGCCTCACAGGGATAATTCCTTCTTTTTTACTTCTTTATAATGTTGTTATATGGATTAATTACACTCATCATCCTTCAACTTATATTTAATAATACCACAATCCCTTTTCTTTAATTTGTAACACAAATATCATTAACTTTTATATTTAATAACATCAAAATTTCTTTTTTAAAATTTATAATACTAATATCATAAATTTTATATTAATACTATAATTATAGTCATATTTATATAATTTTTCAGTAATTCTCCAATTAGAAAACTGGTGTGCACTCTATATTAAATTAAAAATTTTAATTTCACACATCTCATCAACTATACTCATTGTTTCTCTCTCTTTTCTCTCAACATCATATAACTTCCTCTCTTATTCTAATTAGGAAAAGGTTTGTGTTTTTATTTATTTAATTTGAATTCAGTTCTCTCTTAGTTTAACTTATAAAATTATATGTTTTACATGTGATTATCAAATTTAAAATTGATAGACAAAACTATCGAATTGGACTTGGGCTTGGGGATACATCAGAATTTTTTGGGAAGAAAAAATAAAAATAAAAAAACAATATTTTTATTATCAAAAGTGAAAATGCACATATACAAACCATAATATTTTACCTGTTAATTGCTGGAGATAAATTATGCCTTGTGCATATATATTTCTTTGGTTCTTGCTTCCTTAATTGGCTAAAATTATTACATATATACTTAACAAAGTTATAAGATTGGATATGAACTCCCATCTAATTTGTGACTACAGTCCAACTGAGTTAGACTAGTACAATAATATCATCTTCAAGGAGTACAATAATTCTATTCAAGTAGATATATCTCTTACTTTTTTCTATTTTAATTAATTTAAGAAAATAGGCCAATGTTAGGATAAGGAATGATTCCAAAAGTTACATTATTGGTGTAAATATCACTTGAACTTAAAGCAAAAGGCATTAAAAATTAAGTAAACAAGCATTATTCGTATATCATTATCAAATAATATTGAGTTTTTAATATATATTTTGAAGAACCAACTTTAAAAATTAGTAACTAAGGCAATTTCGACTTATTATCAGTAAGTTTGTGATGTGGAGAGTGTTTACTTAAAATTTTTGGATCGCTTAGATTAAAAAAAAAACAGAAGCAGAAGCCCAAGTAGTTTATGGGTCAGTTGGGTCGGAGACTGTTTGACCTTCTAAAAGCAGCTTATTTTGGGCCTTTATCGGCCATAATCCAATGAGAAATGGCCCAACAAATCAAACTCATTACTGAAGTGATGACCGATAACCTTTTTATGTCAAATTCTAACATTTAGACATCCGTTTTGGCATTTTTATATTTTTTATCTATTTTTGATAGTTTTTGTTTCTTTATTTAATTTAAGTAGGAAAATCTGTTGGTGCGTTTTTTTAAGGCAATTATTATGTAATATTTTTATTTTCATTATGATGTAGATTTGGTGATTTATTTCATTTTCGGAATAAATTACCAAATCAGCATCTTAAGGTTTTCTTAAACTTATTCTCTATAAATAGCTTGTAAAACTTTAGGGTTTGATATTTTTTTATTAATAAAATATTTAGTTCTCTATTTTTGAGTTTCACATTCTTGTTTGAACGTTTATACGCTGCGTCAGTTTGGATCTGGCTCGGTCTTTTCAATGATTCTTTTCCTCCATTTTGATGTGGTTTTTTGTTGCAATTTTAGATTCGGATGATCCTTAGTTTTTGATTTGGAAGCAGTAGCTTTTTGCTTTTCTCCTACAACTAGTCTTTTTTGGTGCAGCAGGTTGTGGTTTTTTCTAATTTATTTTATTTTCTATATGTTATGAGTGTTAGAGATATAAGTTATCCATCTGTTATATGAAGATAAGAAAAGGATGAGAAGTTATGTTAGAGATATGAGTCATCCATCTGTTACATGAAGATAAGATAAGGATGACAAGTTTCTTTTGTAATATAAAATAGGAAGTTATCATGTTGTTATCTTTATCACTTTGTTAGAACTGTATAAGTTGTTAACTTTATCACTTTCTTATTCTAAAATTGTATATATACATTTCTGTACGTGTAAAAGAATTAATTGAAGAATCCTATTAAAAAAGGCTATCTATTCCTAAAACTAGAAAACTTTATTCTATTTCAGTCATTACCAATGGAGTAACGCCTGGCTCCAAGTGTGATAGAATCGTACATGGGCTTAGCGTGTAAAGAACAGTAGTCAATATGAACTTGACTAAGAAGATCGTCCATCAGCTAGAATTGATTTCCATTAATTAGAATTGATCTCACTTGGACACCCTTAAAATGAAGATGCATATCCTCTTGATCCAGTGATACATCAAAATGGTATAAATCATAAAATTTTTATAATTTTTAGGGTATTTTTTTTTTATTTTGATACTAAAACAGTATATGAAAGGGAGATTATTTTCCCTTAAAAAAAAATCATAAAATGGATCCTAACTTAGCTATCGGATGGCCTAACCAAGTTTTACCTGTCTCGCAAATTTATAAAACTTTATCTAGCACTGATCCAACTGAAGAGATCCAACACCTTTTCTCTTGAAATGTATAAATTTATATATATAAAGATATATCAATTATAAATTAATATTTTTTTTTTATCAAATATTAAATGATAGAAATTGAAAATTAATGTATATGCATATTTCACTATGAATTATAATTCTATATATATATAAAAATATATGCTCCTATTCAAAACTTTTTTTTTTTTTGAATAAAAAAGGCAAGAAACTTTATTAATAAATTGAAGAAACATCATTAGAAAGAATGTCTAAAAGAAAAACGGGGGAGAAGACCAAAACATAGGACTGGTAAAGTTACCAGCAGCCCGTGCCAAGGAGTGAGCTTGCTCTTATTCAAAACTTTTAAATAAATAGAAATGAATTAAAATAACAAAACTGAAAGTTACTTTAAATTTACCCATTGTCATTCCGGACTCTGAGAACCATAATTTTGCAAAGAAGCACATTTCAACGTTTATTTTCCTTACAAAAATTCTATTACATGAAGTTGGATGATAGATAACGAAGTCACATGCACATATTTCAACATAGAAAAACGAAAATATAGATAAATAATTAAATATTCTTTATCTAGTATATCTCTACATTAGAGAGCCTAGATTTAGGGATAAGAATTAAGGAATTCATTTTCTTGATAACAATTCCAAATTTTTCAGATAATTCCAGTTCTATACCTTGTGGTAATTTCCATTCAAATGAATGCAAGAGTGAAGCCAAAACATACATCACCATCCTCTCTGCTAAGGGTATTCCAGCACAAACTCTTCTTCCTGATCCAAATGGTAGGTATTGGAGATTGTTGCCAGAGTAATCAAATTTGCTATGATCATCACTAGTTAAGAACCTCTCAGGCCTAAATTCGAAGGGATTGTCCCAAAGAAGGGGATCCCTATGGATGGCATGAACATTTAGGAAAACATTAGTACCCTTTGGAATGGTATAGCCACATATTGTGCATGATTGGCTTGAAAAATGAGGTACTGATAAAGGAAGTGCTGGATGCAAACGAAATGTCTCCTTTAGGACAGCGTCTAAATACTTTAACTTGGACAAATGGAACTCTTCTACAGTGTCGTTAATGCCTACAACTTCATCTAATTCTTTGTATACTTTCTTCAGTACTTCCTGATGTAGCATTAGCTCTGTCATTGCCCATTCTAGCGTGGTCGATGTTGTGTCTGTGCCACCCACCACAATGTCCTATACCAATAACACAATTTAGAATATTAAGAATCAGGCCTACTTCTAACAGAAAAGGTATATATGTATATAAAAGAAAAAGAAAGAAAGAGTGCGAGATTCGTACAATGAGCAAAGCTTTGAGTTGGTTAGTGGTAATTGAAGTTTCAGCATCTCCATGCTTGTTCAAGTCCAAAAGAATCTGCAAGAAGTCCTTCCTCTGTTTCTGTTCTTCCTTGACCCCCAAATTCAAACGTTGGTCTGTTACAGAATAAAAAATCTTATCAAAACAAAACGAAATTCTTCTCGATTGTCTCTCTATACCTTGCAAATCGAACCTAGCAAGCATTGGAAAAAGATCTGAAACATTAGGCTTTCCCTGTATCACCATGATCTCCTCTGCCAATTTCCGAAACTCGGTAACAAAAGCAATCAATTTCTCTCCTTCAAGAGTTGCCCCACATAACATTCTGATAATAGAATTTGCAATTATTTCAAATACCAATTGGCCAAAGTCAATTGGGTGGTCGTTACAATTAAAAACATCTCTTATAGCCTTTTTCATTTCTTGCTTTCTCATCGGATAACAAGCATCAAGGTTTGAGTTACTTAACATTTCTCGAACAAACACCTTGCGTATCTTCTTCCATTCAGGACCATAAGAGGACCAAACAATATCATTCCCACCATAAGTGATAATTTTTGAAGCTATTGGAGGATCTCTGTTGGCAAAGATCTTTTCTTTGTCACGAACAATTTCTTTGGCTACTGATGCTGAACTTATCACTACATAAAATTTGTTTCCAAGCCAGAGCTTGTAAATAGGTCCATAGACCCCAGCTAATTCTGTGAACTTCTTGTGAAGGAAAGTGCCTAAAAATGGAAGGTATCCTATTATTGGCAATCCCCGGGGTCCTGGGGGCAATGGAGCCATTGGATTCTTTGATTTCCTGACATTCCACAAGATGCAGAAGAAAGTAATTATTGTGATTGATATGGTAAGAATTGCAATGGAGAATTTCTCCCGTTCCATCTTCAACATTTTTGTGAGTGATAATCTAAATATTGCAATGGGATTTAATCAAGTACATGAGAATCTTTTATATTTTAAGAATTTAAGTCTAATCTAGCACAATTTTGACTTAGTGTTACTGCAACTGTTTTGAGTTAAAAAGTCTAAACTCACAGAAAATTGAAAGGGTCATATTTTTATATTAAAAAAAATGAGTATTCTTGTCTAAACAAGCCTAAGAGTTGGATAATTTCTGATCTAATTACTTCCCTTATTAAAAAAAAAACTTGGACAATTTACAAGTTGATTTACAAGTTGTAATGACTCACCAAATTGTGAATCCTGATCTAATTTCTCCCCTTATGAAAAAAAAAAACCCTTTGATTTAAGCTTTCTGTCTCTCTTTTTTAATTACTTTCTTTTGTCAACGCCTACAGCATCTAATACACCTTTATTTTTTAAATTGGATCAATTAAAAAATTGATAAAAATAGATGATCAGAGAATTAAAAATTTGACCGAAATCAAATCGGTTAAATTAAAAAAAACCGATATACATATATATATGTATATATAATTTGACATTTATTATATATATGATAAAAATAAATATAATTTGACATTTATTATTTTTGATTAAAAATTAAAAAAAAATTAAAAAAATTAAAAAAAAAAGTAAAAAAATTTTTGACCCGCTCAAATATGAAAAACCAACCCAATTTGACTAATTTACCAGTTAACCGGTCAATTCATCATTTTTATAAATAATTTTTCAAAAACTAACCGAATCATTCTTTATTCGTTTCTTAATTTTTTCTATTCAAACTCTTGATTTAATTCAATTTTAACAATAACGTAATACACATGTATTTCACTAACTTCATAAATTATTACATTGTACAGTGCACATACTCGAGATACACGCCAAGATTGAAATAAAATTAAAATATAAGTGATTCAGTTATAATAAATTATTATGTTGTGATTATAATAGATTTTGCTGATGATCTAAATAATTGCCATCGCAATTTACATTTTATTTAATGTTGTTAAGACTTACAGTTCGGTCCTGTAGTCCGGATTTTTTATTTAATTTTATATTTTTATGTTTCATATTACTTATAAAATAAAATATTTAAATATTTAAAAAAATTTTGTATAACACATAAAAAAATATATATAACAAAAAATAAAATAAATAATGAGATAAAAAATTGCTGTGGCTGGCCATCATTCCTTATACTTTCACGTTGCCTCATTCCTAGTTCTTACCTTTGAATTCAAAGCCAATGTTTATATATTATAATTTATTTTAATAAATCAACATTTAAAATTTCAATTTTCAATATAAAATTATAAAAAGTAAATATGATATAAAATTTCAAATATTCAATTAAAATAATCGATTAGTTATTCGAACAGATTTTAACAAATAATAGAACATTATAATGTGAAAACATGGATAAATCTTTTGATATTTCTAGCATAGCTCAACATTTGAAGCCTAGTTTTTGGTACAAGAATTAAGGGATTCATTTTCTTGACAACAATCCCAAATTTTTCCTATTATTCCAACTCTGTGCCATGTGCAATTTCCATTTAAATGAATAAGCCAAAACCTAAATTAACATTGTCTCTGCTAATGCAAGTCCAGCACAAATCCACCTCCCTGATCCAAATTGTAGGCACTGAAAATTGTTGCCAGAATAATCAAAATTGCTATGATCATCACTAGTTAAGAACCTCTCAGGCCTAAATTCTGAGGGATTGTCCGAAATGGATGGCATGAACATTTGGGAAAACAGAAGTACCTTAGGGAATGGTATAGCCACCAATCGTGCATAATTGACTTGAAACACGAGGTACCAATAAATGAAGTTCTGGATGCAAACGAATTTTCTCCTTTAGGACAGCATCTAAATACTTTAACTTCGCCAAATGGAACTCTTCTACCGTATTGTTAATGCCTATAACTTCATCTAATTCTCGGTATACTTTCTTCAGTACTTCTTGATGTAGCATTAGCTCTGCCATTACCCATTCTAGAGTAGTCGACGTTGTGTCTGTGCCACAGCCACAGTGTCCTATATCAAGAACTAGGAAATTACATTAATAATTTTTTTGGCAATACTGATTGCTCATTTTTTTTTTCTTTTGACAACAGCACGATAACTTTAAAATTTGTTTAGAAGGTAAATTTCACTTAAACTAATTATAAAAACTGTTTTTTTTTTAATTGAAGTTTGAGCATCTTCATGTTTGTTAAATTCCAAAAGAATTTGCAAGAAGTCCTTCCTTTGTTCCTGTTCTTCCTTAGCACCCATATTCAAGCGTTGTTCTATTAGGTAATTAAGCTTCTCATAAAAACATAACATTATCCCTTTTATTTTCCTCTCTACACCTTGCAAGTAATGGAAAAATATCCAAGTTTACAAATTACATTAAACAGTATAAATTAAATTCAAACTCAACAAAAGATAAATTATATAAATTACAAATTCAATTCAACAAACTTGAGAATCCAACATATAATCTCCTATAACCTTTGAAATGATAAAAAATCTTTGAAGTTTATAAAATCTAGTGCACAACGTCAAATATCAACACCAATATCAATATAATTATCGACATTGTAAAAAGAACGAATATTTTTTCTTTTTCTTTGTTGTTGAATTTTTTTTTCAAGAGTGTATTTATAATTTAAAAAATATATGTTTAATCAACTCCAAACTCATTATAATTTATTAATTTTGTAATCAATATAATGCAAATTAAATAAAATAAATAAATAAATTATGAATATGAATTAATTAAGATGAAATAAAAAAAATATGTAATCAATTAAATTAAATATGAACTAAATAAATTGAAAAAAAAAGGTAATGTATTGAATATAAATTAAATGAAGTGAACAAAAAATATTAGTATAATTATTTAGATTTAAATAATATTTATAGTTAGATTTTAATAAAATATTATAATTTATTATATGAATAATATTGATAAATTATTAATATATAATATAAATATAATCATATAATTATATAAATTTTTTTTAAAAAAATATTACTTTATTAATTTATCAAAATTATTAATTTAACTTATTAATTCAAATTAGGACTGTAAAAATTTATTATATAATAGAGATTATTAATTTATTAAATATTAATTAATAAAAGTTATTCTATAACACCCAATAAGGATTATTAGTGGGAGTGTGGAACATTATCACGGACAACAATACTATTTCTAGCCACACAAAAATTAATTAAATTAAATTAATTTAAATCGATCTGCATCAAAAATGTATTTCTGATTTGATTTTAAAAAATAATTATAATGAAAGTTTTGATTTAATTATGATTTAAAATATTAAAAATAATATAAAATTAATCGAATCAAATTCAATTAAAATCATAATTTAATAACATATATGTAAATATTTAAATATCCCTATACTCTAGCTTTTTTATTTTTTTAATAGATACACAATATAGAATTTTTATGTGCTTAAAATATTAATTTGATAATTTAATTTTATATATAGAATTGAAACATAATTTTATACTATTAAAATAATTTAATTTCATATTAACTGAAACTCTTGAAATTAAAAAAAAAAAAATTATTTTATTAATTAATTTAGTTTTTACCTAAACTGACTAAATCAAATACAAAGTTTAATGGTTTGATTTGAATATTTTTATACATGGTTATTGTTTTAATTATTTACAAATCAATTTTATTGGTTTGGTAAAAAAAAATTTATCCCTAAGTAAAAACATCAAATCCAACCATAAACACTTTCGGTACTACCCATCAATTTCACATAACAAAACTTCATGAAAACCAACCAAAATTTTGCTTATCATAAAAAAAAAAAGAAAAACAAAAAGAAATACTTCAACACATTGAAGAAACAAGAATAAAAATCTCCATACAAAGATTTATTAGAACATGTGGGTGAATCAAGATCAACATAGTTTGAAGCAATTATTAGTTCGGAAACATAACTTTTTAAAAACAAATTGCATCATAAACCCTCTAGATTTTCTTTTTCCACATTTCTTATTTTTCTTTTACATCCTTCAAGCCCTATTTTTTTATATATGTAACACTATCGGTTTTACTCATGATTTGATGTGCAATTAAGAACTAGTCATAGAGTTTTGGATCAGACAACCTTGGTGTTGGAATAGCAATAAGAGAGTTCTTCAACTTCAAAACAATCCCAAACTTCTCTGAAAGATCCATCTTCTTCCCTTCTGGCAATTTCCAATCAAAAGAGTGCAGAAGGGTAGCAAGTGAATACAAAAATGTCCTCTCAGCCATAGCTATACCAGCACAGATTCTCCTTCCAGACCCAAATGGGAAATAACTGAATTCACTTCCGCTATAGTCCCATTTACTATCCAGAAACCTCTCAGGTTTAAACTCTAATGGATTTTCCCAAACTGAAGGGTCTCTATGTATCGCCCACACGTTAACGAAAACTCGAGCACCCTTTGGAATGGTGTAGCCTCCCACATTGCAGGTTTCACTAGGGCAATGAGGGACTAATAAAGGAAGTGCTGGGTGCAATCGCAATGACTCTTTCATGATGGCATGTAAATAAGTCAATTGGGGTATGTGAGATTCTTCTACTAAATTGTCCTTGCCAACTACTTCGTCCAATTCTTCTTGTGCTTTTCTCATGACTTCTGGCTTGTTCATAATTTCTGCCATAGCAAATTCAATCAAGTTTGAAGATGTGTCTGAACCACCCACAATCATATCCTGCGAACAATGATAAAGTTATCAAAATCATGTTTATTATTATATTATATTTCATTCTAAACATAATATTATTGTTTTTGACAACAATTTTCTTCTGAAATACAGCAACAACATCATTATGAATACTCAATAGAACCTTCTTGTTTTTTATATATTAAGTTATCTATCACGAAAGAAAACCTAAAAATTATGATATTCCAATGTAAGAATCAGGGGGCTGAACTAAATTACAAGAGTTGGGAGCTAAAAGTAATCATAGATAAAAAATTCAAATTTGTAACGTTAATATAAAAAGTTTTAAAATTTTTTAGTATTATTATTATATTATAAAATATTTGTTCATATATAAATAAAATAATATATTAAATAACAAATAAAATTTTAAAATTTAGGACAATTTATTTATATATTTTAGGAAAAATTATGAATATACATATATAATAGAGAAAATTTTAAAAATTTAATATATTTTTTAAAATATATAAAAATTAATTTTGAGAAGCTTGAACTCACGCACTCTCAAAATACCAAGTAGGACTGCCCCTGGTCAGAATCATAGTTAGATTTTTTTACAAATACGTTTTTAGTAGCAACAAAAGGCCATCACATTCCCCATTGATATTTCATGTTTTTTGTGGTCAGTCTCCAACTCTAGGATGAGAACAAAAAGAAAAGGACCTTCCTAACTGATGTAATGGAGGGTTAGCCACATGACACGTGTATTATCCGATGGTTCATTTACATAACTTCTAAAAATACTATACCTTGTTTTTGCCTTACTTAGGGATACAATATATCGGATTTGGCAGATTTTGCAAAATTCAAGTTCGTTTTAATATTATAATGTATAATATTCATTTATTTATTTTTATTTTTTTAAATATATATATATATATATATATTCTTTTTACATATTTATATAATATAATTTATAATTTACATAAAAAAATAATCATAAATTAAATATAAATATAATATTAAAAAATATAAAAATAAATAATATATAATCACATCAGGTTTGAAATAAATATTATTATTACATCAATTCAACAATATTTATAATAAAAAATTTATTCTATTATATTTATTAAACAGGACAAATACTAGACAGAGCAGATAAAATTATTATCCCTAACCATATTGTTCTATGCTAATTAAATGACTCTATATCTTTAATATAATAACTAATAATTAGCCTAGAAAAAACAATCAACTGATAATTTTATCACAGAGAACAAACTTGTGCCACTAGTTAGGACAGCAGGAAGCCAGCTAAATTCCTATTATCATATTGTGGTTTTTATTAATTTAATACTCTCTCCTAGGGTGGATGTAAAAATTTAAGAACTGATTCCCCTCTAAAATTTTTACAATATCAAAATATTTACATAAAGATATTAGCGATCAAGTGCTTAAATTAATTAGAACTCAAATACTGTTCTATGATATTTTTTGTATTTGTCAAATAAAAGGACTAATAATATTTTTTGCTCGACAATTGTTATCATATTAGAGGAATGTATAAGCATACCATAGTTGATACAAGTAGGTAGGAGAGAAAGTAAATACCATGAGCAAGGCTTTGACGTGAGTCCTGGTAAGGGGAGTTTTAGCATCTCCCTCTTCCTTCACTTTCAACAAGAATTGCAAGAAGTCTTTACCACTTTCCCCACCCTCTGCGTTCATTTTCAGCCGTTTTTCAATCATCTTTTCAAAGATCCCGTCGAACTGTTTGGTCAAGCTATCTGTCTTCCTTAGGAGACCTTGCAGGTCAAACCGGGCCAGACCCGGAAAAAAATCTGAAATATTAGGCTTACCCAGTAAGGCGGTCATGTCAGTAACTACTTTCCTAAACTCTGCTCCTAACGTAGCTCTCTCCTTCCCTTCGACTGTGCCTCCCCATAACATATTAGTGATCATATTTAGTATAGCTAAAAATATTTGCTCTCCGAAGTCAACAGGTGACCCGGCCCGACTATATAGGTAACCCACGGTTTGTCGGATCTCGTGGCGGCGAAGGGTGTAGACAGAGTCCAAGGTGGTGTTGCTAAGCATTTTGAGAACACAAACTTTTCTCAACATCCTCCATTCCGGCCCATATGGGGACCAAACGATATCAGCACCACCGTAAGCGGCAGACCTGGCGACATCAGGTACATCTCGATTAGCAAAAGTGATGTCATGGTCTTTAAGAACTTCTCGGACTAGAGATCGGGAGCTGACGACGATGCCAAGCTTGTATCCAAGGCGGAGCTTCAAAATTGGTCCGTATTTATGGGCCAAATCTGCAAAATATGAGTGAAGCTCCGGGTCAAGCGAGGCCAAGTTACCAATAACTGGGAGGGCTGGTGGGCCTGGTGGCAACGGCGAACTCCCATGGTTCTCGGACTTGGTATATACCCATGCACACCAAAGGACTGTAAAAATTGCAGAGAGAGTTAATAGTATGATTGCTTGAAAATCGGTGCCCAGATTTCCAAGAAAATCTGAGATGGGTGTCATGGTGGTGGACAACTAAGAAGCGTTGAATTAGATGAGAAACAAGCGATGGAGGGGAGAAATAATTACTTCCACATATTCTTACTTTTAATTAATTATGACACGCATCGAAATCAAAGATACCATTTGACACTGCACTGGAAACAAAAACATAGTTTTATCAATGGAATACTCGAGAAATTAAATGACACTGAAAGGCCCATATTTATTCGGACCGGCCTATGTTTGGAGACGTAGAAAATAAGAGGACAAAAGGGTAGGGCATGAATTTCTATTTTACTCGATAAAATCAACTTCTCTCTCCCCGTTTTATGTGCTTCCTATTTTAGCTAAAGGGTTTTAATTTTTAATTTTTTCCCGAAGGATAATATATATGGAAGAAAATGTCTAATCTATAATTTCAGTTTTTTTTTTTTTTTTAAAGAAAAGAAAACTTCATTAGATAAAAGTCATGGGTAAAAAAAAATAAAATAAAATAAAACTGGAATACAAATCCAAAGTAAAGAAATTTTAAGAAATTTTACCCCCATCACAGTCAAAACTTGAGGGGAAAAAAAAGAGTAGATAGGTGATCAGTAGAGAAAAACCACCGAACACAAAGGTGGACAAGCCAACAAACATATTTGGCTGAATAAATCTGCATATTCCACATGAAAAATCGAAAGGGTAATGGAACAAATCAGGAATACTTGATCTCAGGTAGACTAGTTCAAAACTCCTATAAGTCAATGGCCTTAGACTGACATTATTTGATGAAAATGTGATCGCAATGAAATTTCTTTGGACTGAGAGAAAATCGGTATCTATAATTTTAGTTGGTATTTATAAGTTGATTAATTGAAATATAATGAAAACCATAACAAAAGAAAATAAGGTTAAATTATAATGACTGACTAATTTTATTTTAATAAAATTTTGACTCTAATGGAGTAAATAACAAATATCTTTCTTTTAGCATAAAAGTATAGACCAATAATAAGATTGATATTTTGCTGTCAAAACAAAAAAAAAATGTTGGTATTTTTAATTAATAAATTATATTTTCATATAAATTTAATAGTCTCATATTATTTAAATATTTATTGTATTGTTCCAGATCAATTTATAAAATATCCAATTTGAGTATGATATAATCGAGTACAAGAAAAAAAATTGTATAATTGATTGTCATCTCTTGATTGGTAATTCGGTATTCCAGATGAAAATTATTTATGGCACTGCAAGACTATCCTAGACGAGAATTATCACTTTGAGAAGCAATGACTATTTCAAGGATGGCCTGAAAATAACTTTCTATCAATTGCAAATAGCTAGCGGTTCAATTCCAATCCACCAAATTGTATGGTCATCTAGATACAATATATATCACAATCATTGACAGAATAAATCTATTTTCCTTCTTCTATGTACAATTTCAAGGACTACCTCTACATTCAAGGGGTAAATTATCCAGCCATGAATCATCCAAAAGAGGGGTTGAAGATTCCAATTCAGTAGGCCATTCAGAACTAACATCTATTTCATCATATATAATAGGTTTACATTTCCCATCCCTTCTTTGGCAAATTGCTTGCAACCAAAGATTGCAGTGCACAAAAACCAAATCATTCAACTTTTCCAGCTCTATTTTGTTGCGTTTCTTGGTGTGAATACTCTCAAAAGTGCTCCAATTCCATTTGCACCAGTGGGAACTACATGGTTGGCTAAGTATTCTTATAGCAACTCTCTGCAGAGTGGGAATTTCATAGCCATATCCAGCCCACCAATCACCTAAACGATGCATACGATGACATATTACATGCAGTTGTAATGCTTCTTTAAATGCATATAAATGTGAAATATCACACTTTCTCAAGATCATAGTTTCTTGGACTATCAATTTATTGTCAAATACAAGTCTGAGATAAGGATATTTGGACACGAGTAAAAAGAATACACTTTAACGCTTCGAATCAATTAACATTTTGAAAAATAGCCAAGGCTGACCTTGAGACACATATTTGTATCCATTCAAGACTAATCCAGGGCAAAAATATGGAGCCAGACCTATAGGGCACCCAAAGGACAGGTCTAAGATATAAAGTAGATACAGTTTAACAGTTTAACATAACAACCATCTTGTCCTTAATGTTTCTTTTCTAACCATTGACCAACAATAACCTCATCCACCATATAAAAAAAAAAATCATGTTGTTTTGGCATGTAAAGTACTGGTTTAACAGACTGGTGGACTGAAATGCTGCTTTACACAGAGTATGTCCTATTTTGAGCTAGCATGCACCTTAAAACATGCTTTAAGACTTAACCACTTGTGTATATCAATAATCACACAGCAACTTACACATACCTGGAGAATTCAGTGTCCTTCCCATGATTGCAAAATCTGTACCAAGGGCACCTTGAGCATTTATATACATTGGATGTTCTTTGGTGATTTCTACTTTATCTTTATCTGAGGTAGCCATCTTGATCATAGCATCTTGAAACCCATTCCTCATCCTTAAATCAATTTTAAAATTTGGGTTGTAGAAAATTGAGGGGTTAAGAAATGCTGCTGCAGCATGTAATGGTGAGTGGAGCTGTATATTCCATCTTCGATCAATTATATCCCAAATCGGCATATATTTTTCTTCAATGCCATTATAATATGCCTTGATTGCAACCTTCGCCTTCTCGATTCCTTCATATATGTACCCCATAGCTGGCATGTCCCCGTCAACAGTCCTTAGAATTTTAACAAGGGGTTCAGAGACACTAACAGCTTCATGTGCAAACTTCCAAAACCGATCTTGATACAACAGAGATTTAATGACTTGAGCATCTGGACGTCTACTATGCATGGATGATAACCACTCTGAATGAGAGAACATATGCTTTAAATTGTCCTCCTGGATAACAATGTCCCTCAAGGAGAGATAATTACTCACAAATCTAGTGATCCTGGGCCTGACCAATTCCCTTCCACCTGTGAACTTTCTCATCATATTCAAAGTCCATGCATGACTATATATGTACCTAGTGATGGTATTTGCCTCTTCCAAGACTGTACCAACCCACTCTTGTTTACTAATATCCTCCAGCATCTTATCAACACAGTAAGAAGCACAAGGCGACCAAAACAAGTAACTGTACTTGGACATGAGAAGCCTCCCTGCATAAACATAACAGGCAGCATTTTCTGTTATTACTTGTATAACATTTTCCATGCCAACCTCCAAGATAATTGACTCGAGCAACTCAAACAAGTAATTAGCATCATCTTCATGACCTGATATATCAACTGATTTCAAAAATAGTGTCCCTTTGGGGCATGTAACTGAAAATACAAGAATTGATTTGGTTCTACCATCAGACCAACTGTCACACAAAATTGTGCAGCCTGTTTCTTTCCATTCCTCTCTATATTTCTTGTACCAATCATGTACATCACCTTTCACTTTTTCCAATAGGGAGGATCTCAGCTTTTCATAACTAGGAGCTTTGTAACCAACCTCACACTCAGCTACAGCATCAATCATCTCCTGATAATACATAGATTTAGCAGCACTAAAAGGAATAGAATTATGGAAGAAAAACACAGCAATTTTTTTATCAGCATTATCCTGCTTTTGCTTCTGAACATCATCCACTTCTGGGTGTGCACTAGGTGAGGTGCGTGGCAATAACAAAGATGGGCAGGTACTACCATGTTGGCCACTGGACCCATGGTTAGGATGTAAACCACCACTAGCAGAAGAGCTATTCTGTTGACCATTGGCTGCTCGCTCTACCTTTAGTTTCTTGGGAGTTTTCTGTTTCTTAGGAGTGTTTAGTATACTTTGAATGTGATCTCGAACATCATCTGGGACTTCTGCACAGGGGACTATATCTTTGTTTTTTATTTGAGCCAAATGAAACTTCATCCGGTAAACACCTCCACTGAATTCCCTATGACAATAGTTGCATCTAACCTTCTGCCTTGTTGCATCCACAAGAACACAGTGTTCCCAACATGCATCTCTTCCACGAACCATAATCTGTAAACAAGTAGCAAATTCAAACAGACTTTTCATTTTGCCATTAGTAAACACAAATAATTCAAGAACTATATCAACTTAAATAGATATAAACCAACATTGGATTTAAAACTGCAAAGAAAAAGCTATGTATGTTTATAACATAGACAATTAATATAACATTATCAACATCATCCCTTCAGAAACCAGGGTTTTTCAATTGTTCACATTTCTAACTTGTTTTCCATTTTTTTTTCCCCTAAACCAATGTCTCTTTTTAAATTATTTCCCAATCTTCATGCTTTATAAAAAAAACATTAGAGGCATTTAGACTCAGTTTATCACACCAATAAAAATTAAAAGCAAACTCTTGCTTTTAGACTCAGTTTATCACACCAATAAAAATTAAAAGCAAACTCTTGCTTTTGAAGTTGCTCTAATAAGGCACACTTTTCTGCTAATATATATAATCAATGCAGCCAGTCAAATTCCAATACAAGCATATCAATTATCATTCTAAAAATAGGCAATTTTTTTGCAAAAACAGTATATTTCAACAACAAGCACAAAACTAAAATTATCATAATTTTTTAAAGAAAAGGATAAATACAGATAAAAGAAGATTCAGAGCTTGAAACTGAAAATGAAAAATAAACCTTATCTGCAAGGCTACTATAGAGAGAGAGATTGGCTGCATAAATTACCTGGAACGGAGAGTGGTCTGAAACACTGCTAGGAAGGTGATGATTAGGGGGAGAAAAGGGCGGGCTTGGTCGGAATCTGGAAGGAATTCGATCGGCGATTTTGGAAGTAGGGAAGAAACGAGGAAATGAAAAACAACGGCGATAAATTAGTGGTCCTCGCCATGCGCGACGCCCGTTATCGTGGTGTATGCGTGGAAATCGCCCACCACTCTCACGTGATCCGTGCGTGACTTTTATATTTTTCCGGCGTGACTTCTTTTTTCTTTTTCTTTTTTAATTTTTAAATTGTAATGTCTTTATTTTTAATTCTCATTTATTTAAATACATCAAAATAATTTATTCTAAGAAATTTTCTTTACTTTTGTTTTCTAAAATAGTCATAAAATTTGTATTTTTAATTAATATTTTATTTACTTATAAAAATTACTATTTAGAAAATTAATTTTTTGCTATAATTTGAAAAATATTAATATAAAATACTGCCAGTAAATCAATATTTTAATGTCATATTGAACAATTAAAAAAATGAGTTTTTCAATAAATCAAAGAATTAGATAAAAATCTGATCGTTAACTCTCTCTCTGTTTAATTTATTAATATTATCTTAATAATTTGAACTAATAAAGTTAATATCCAATTCTCATAAATATTAAATTTTCCTCTCTAACAAAAAAAAAGAGGTCTTGTAATTATGAAAAATAACCTGACTAGTTGGAGCCCAGGTTCCAGCAATGAAATCAGGGCAACAATTTTTCACAAATTCAAAAGACTTGTGTTTAAAGATGAATTCAGCATAAAATATTTGGGTTTGTTCCCATGTCTTTTTCTCTAAAGTGCTCATCATCCAACTAATGCTCAGGTTAGTAGGATGACTCCATCTCCATTTTGTGCACATTTTCAACCGAGCCATCATCAAGAAAATTGAAAGATCATTACCTTAAGTAATATTTAAAAGAACAAATAACTGATGAAAATTAGTCAGCTTCGTATTAATTCAATTGGGAAATCCATTGGCTCTATTCTCGAGTAAAAATTTATAAACAACAATCAATTTAAACTTGCTGCCAAGGAGAAACAAACAGAAAGCTGTATCGGAGTATCACTCAGTTGATCAATAATGTGACAATACAGCACAACAAACAATCCATTCAAAAACAAATTGATCAACGATACAGGTTAATTTAAGAGATGGACTCACCATTCTTAAAATCAAATTGCCTTCATGATGCCCGATGAGTTCTCATCACGAGGGCACATCCTCTTTCTTGCAGGATTTTTAAATATAACCTTGGCAATATAACAGCAAAACCAATTCATTTTGACAAAAGAATGTGAAAAGTATCATAGATATGAGATTCATTTGGCGTGCTACAAGAAAGAGTACTGATTCAACAGCAAAAAGTCATCTAGAAATGTGTAGTCATCAAATGCTGAGCAAGATTTCCAACGTAGAGTTAAATTGTCAGAAAACTAAAACACAGTTCAGAGACGGAATGAAGCAATAAACTTCAAATTCAAAATGACATCAGAAAACACCGCGTGCATTCCATTAATGGTAGAGATAATGAATGTTTGGTTTATTTGCACCGCAAAAATGTAATTGTCTAGTCTCTCAAACTTGAAATTAGTTTGGAATCATGTATATGATTTAGGAAAATTTTCCCTCCATGAAAGATTATTTATCTGCCATACTTGCTTGTTGCTTTGCACTGCGAACACAATCATTATAGCTCCTAGTCAGAGGAGCACATTTTAGAATATCAGTTCCATGCTCCTTGTAGCATTCCTGGAGAGCTTTATAGTAAGATAAACAAGGCATAGGCTTCTGATATGGAAGCTTGAATTCCTTATCACGAAGGTCCTTGGCTCTTTCTGTTACTTCTTGCACCATGGTATCCTCCTGCTTCTGTAACTTCTCTAGAATCTTTTCACTGTTTTGAATGACAGAGTTAATTGCGTCCAACTCTGTGTTTTCAGAATGTACAGGTGGGGTTATTGGCACAAACAATGGAGGTTGCACTGGCCATCCTGGAGAAGAAGCCCCCTTGTGCTTTCCAGGATCATCATAAAGTTGCTTCCCATTTACCTTAGTTTGGGGAGGGGAAGGTCCTCTTGGTATCTTAGCTTTAGTTTTCTTTGGTTTTTTCTTCAACTTCTCACCATCACTGACGAGCCTATTAACAAGATCGGCACTGATCTGAATTGAAAAATCACCCATTACAGCAATAACCCTGAAAATATTTCACCTGAAAAAAAATAAAAAAGAAGAGATTTTGCTGATTAGAAACAAATAGTTCGATCTGACTATTTATGATATGCAATATGTAGGCAAACTCTCTTCATATCTTTAGCAAGAGCAACTAGCTTGTTTTGTTGGGGAGTAAGGAGGATCTGGTCAACCAGAAATTATCAGTTGAGGGCACCAACCTAATCAATCAAAAAATAAGATAACAAGAATGGTGTCTTTGGTCATCATGCAGGTACGAAAGGGAATCATGAATGAATTAATAAGGTCAATCAAACATTTTGAAGATCAGGTGTATAAGACACATAATTATTCTTTCAAACTGCAAGAATCTTAAATGGAAAGAAGACAGAGCCTAACCATGACTCAACTCAATTAACTAAACCATAAAACCAGAGTAATAAAAGGACAATGTATGTATTTGAGGTTCATCTTAAATGTAATTTAGCCCTTTCTTTACTGAACATCAACACTACACCGTACTATAATGCAAACATTCCAACGGAACCTTAATCAAACTCAAACTAGCAATGATAAATCAATCAATAGTTCAATATATTACCAAATCGTGTCTTTTTTTTTCATCAAATAAGCAAAAATAAATTAAAATCACAAAACATTTGCAGAAGACAGGGAGGCGTTATCTTTCAATTGAAGCTGGGCATGAATAATAAGATTCAAGCAATAAACCTTATGCCCCAAATCCAAACCAACTAGACAAATTGCAAACACAGAATACCAATTCGACAATACCCAACTTCCTAAAACTCACAAGTCCAAAATAATGTATACAGCAACAATAAAATTAGCCAAAATCAGACTTCACTTAATAAGAAGAATGCAGAAATGCAACTTTTCTTGATACACAGTTGAGATGGGAAATTGAAGGATTTTAGGGTTTATAAGAAATTCCAAAAAACAGATATCAAGAGTGAAAAGCTGCATACCGTTGAGGGAAAAAATTCAATAAAACAATTATAAAATCGCTCCTCGATTCACGATCGGATTATGGTTCTTCCTTCCTCTCTTCTTCGAGAATCTACTGTTTGTGAAGGCTACCGATTGTAAATTCTGAATTGTGAATTTCTGTATTTGCTGAAGAGTTTTGCTATGGTGAGAAACCCCCTATGATAGTTACTCTGAGTTCTTTTGGATAATGGCTTTATCATCATCACCGTCCACGTAAAAATGTTATGGCCACGTGTTGGCAGAGTGGTTCTCGCTTAATATCAATTTTCATTTAAATTCTTGAATTTTTTTATTTTTTAATTTATTGGATGGAATATTTACTATAAAAAAATTTTATTTTAACATATTATTTTAAAAAATTTCTTATTTTATTAATTATATTATATAATTACTGCATTTTAATTTTATTATACTATAAACTCATATTACTTTTTTTTTTTTTTTCCACTTCTCCATCAACCAAACCTCACAAAAATCAAATTTTAATTAAAATTTTTATTTTAATACTCAAAATACTTATCTCCCTCTCCTTCTTCTTCAACCTAACCCTAAAATTCAAGAAATTTTTTTCCTCTTCAATAATCACCAAAACCAAGTCCCATTCTCCCATTTACCCACCTCTGGTACTGGGTTTATAAATTTACCCACCTCCGGTACTGGGTTTGTATATTTAGATGAGAATTTGATTTCTAACACTGGGAAAGCAAATTTATAAATGGGAGATGAACACGCTTCCATGCGAGATGTGGAAAGGCGGTGCTGGTCTCGGCAAGTAAACCCGAGAAGACGCAACTGCCAGCACGACAATTGGACCAGTCGGAAATAAGAGATGAGGCGGTGGAGCAAAGACGGTGTTGATTCTCTCAACGGTGTCGTATGAGTTTCCTGCACCTGATTCATTACTTGAACGATTCTTTAGAACCATCAATTACTTGACCACTAAAAAGATTTGGTTCTATCTAATTCTCGATCACTGTTCTCTCTATGTAATCCTCTCAATTTTGGTTCTATCAGATTCTCGATCGCTATTCTCCCTATGTAATCCTCTAAAATTCACAAATTTCTTATATCAAATTGATTTGGGAATTTTTAGCTTTTTGTTTGGTATTTGCAGGATCACCATTGCTTTAAGCAGCTATATTATGAATTCCTTGATCACTTTAGAGTTTCCGATGAATCCATTTTTTTGAAAATTTATGGTGAATCTTCATGTAATGGCATTGTCAATGACTATATCAGTATAAGTTAGTTTTTAATGGAGCAAATGTTATTTTTTTTTTAGTTTCTACATTGAGTTAGGAATTAAATGAATATGGATTTCATTTCTCTTTTGCTAATCAATCTCATAGATAATTTATTTCTCAAATTTGGTACCTTAATTATTGGTTTAAGCTCTGAAGTATCGAGTTTTAAAGTTTTACTAAGATCCAATGAGTAGCAATTTTTTGTTTTCCTTGTTATTATGACTGTAGAATTGCATTTCACAATCCTTTTATTAAATTGGATCTATTATGAAAAAAATGGATGTTTTGGTTCTTGTGAAGTGGGTATAATAAGTAAAAAAGTTGTCAATATTGTTGCAGTCGTCGGAATTGTTCGTTCAAGACCGTGAAATTAGAGAGCATGACTGGAATGCTTGGGCTTCGGAGGAATTGAAGGAGTTTGGGTTTAATTAATTTATGTTTTGAAAGAGTTTATTTAATTTATATTGTGTATTATTAAATTTAATAGTGATGGCAGTGATAGTATGATTTGTTTTGGATATGATTGAAATTAATAACATTTAAATGAAAATAAGGAATATTATGAATTTTTTATATAAATTTAATGAAATTTTAACATAAAGACTTTAAATTTTAACGAAATCAAAATATAGAAACTTTATAATATAATTTTAAAATTATAATAACTTTTTAATATAATATGATAAAATATAATAACTTTATAATAAATATTTTTTATGGGATTGATGATTGATTGGTTAAATTAAATTTTATAAAAATACTATTTTAATCAAATTTTGAATGTAGATTAATTATATACCATGTTAATGTAATATATGACTAATTTCTTTTTCATATTATTTAAATTATACATGTATTATTATCATAATAATAATAATAAGATTTAAATTATTATTATTATTATTATAGACTTATAATCAATTAATGTTAGAGTTTAAATTTAATTTGATTTATAACAATATAATATTAATATATATTTTCAAATTAATTAAAAAAAAATTTAAGAATTTATTTAAACCATAAATAAAAAGATTTAAATAAGCAAAATGATATAGTTTGAGAACTTATTTGTATCTTTATTTTTATTTATTTATGAGATTACCTATTGAATCAAATCTTAAAAATTTATCCTCAATGATTTGAAGAAATTATAATTTTAAAAATTGTCTGACTTCCCCAAGTTATGATTTACTAGAAGTAGCTAAATTATGCATGAAAAAATCACAATACAGTTTTAAAAAAAAAAAAACAATGAAATAGTTGGATTAATCACAATAGCAAATGGGGACTTAATCCTCAAAAAATGATTAATACCTCTAAAAAATAAATATTAACTGAAGAAAAAAAAAAGAAAAATTAAATTAACCTTTGAATTCATGATGAAATACTGTGGAGACCCATTGCTTTAGCCTTAGATGGAACATACACATCAAAATAGATGAGCACCTTTTTCCCTTCGTTGTAATAAGGACTCTCTGTAGTTTGTTTTCAAGATAACACTTGAAAGCTGAAGCATCAGCATAAAAAAAAAAAAAAAAAGTGTTGATATATAAAACATGTCATGAATCATAATTCCACTTTGTAATCACTGCATTTTAATTTTGTGGCCATGCTATAGCTAATTAGTAATTACATATATCTCTATCTATTCTATCAATAAGCAAATATAAATGGAGTCAGCTGCAAATATCATCTCTCCACCCTTTTACAAATGGACGGAACCAAGAGGGAGTTGAGAGGGATTCTTGTTCCTCGTAAGTCATGTACAATTATTTGAAAGGTATATGAGAAGTATTCTTAATTTTTTAATTCATTGAACTTAATTTTCTCAAGTACTTAATGAGTATATAAAAATAATCTTAATTTTTTAATTTATTCTCATAAACTTATTAAATTAATATTTTTCTCATAAAATTTTATCGATTTTATAAAAATATATCTTCACGTGTTAAAATTTCATTTTTATACATATATTTTAAATATGTTTCAAATAAATTTATAAATTTAAACTTGTTATTCTTTTAAATTTTATTTATTACATATAACTTTTATATATTAACATAATTTAATATATTTTATTTTAATTATTTAAATAGTCTATTTAAATTCTATAATTTCATATATTTATTTTTAAAAGCATATATAAAATAGTAAATTCTTTAAAATTTTATTTTATTATCTATATATTCTATTACAATTTCTATATAAACTTTTCATATGTAATTATGATACTTGAAAAAAAATTATTTTTTTTGTTGTCTCAATAAATTTATTTTTTTCTTTTTCATTCTTATTTTTAGTCCCTCAATTTTTTGAAGCTAGTTCCGCCTCTGCTTTTACCCATCTTTCTTCTTCTTATTCGTCTTCTTCATTTCCTTGTTTTCTTTTTCTAGATACATATCAAAATAGTTACATTTGTATCCAATACAAGAAGGGAGATTACTCTTCTAAGAAGAAGAGAAAAAGAGAGATTATTGATAAATAAGATGAGTTTGCTCCCTGTTCTATAAGATTTATTATAAGATTTACTTGATTTTTAAATATAAAGGAGCAAATTTAAATCCTATTTAATAATTAACTTTCTATATAAAAATTACGTAATTTCATCTCGTTAAACATTATAATAAATATTTAAATTAAATAAAATTAATTTAATATTATTTATTAAAATTAATATTAATTAATAGCAATTACATACTTATATGATAATGTATTAATATATAAGATTAATTAAAAAAAAAAAAAAAAACTTTCACAAAAATTATAATTTTTGCAGAATATTTTAATTTTGGCAAATTGGATAAAAAAAATTTTAAATTTTAGCAAATTTTATAAATAACCAGATTACGATTAAATTACAGTCGTCGGAGTTGACATGATAAATTTTTTATTAATATTTTTTTATGTCAGTATCTGACGTAGCAGTGAGTAAAAATCGAATCAATTCAATCGAATCAAACTTAATATGATTGATTTGATTTAATTTTTTGTTTGGTTCGATTTAATTTGAAAATTTTAGTTTATTCGATTTAGTTTATTTTTTTAAAAATACTCAAAATAACCGACCGACTAAAATATGTTTTTATTTTATATTTATATATATATATTTAAAAATATATATTTTTAATAATTATATATTTTAAAAAAAAAAAAGAATAAAAGAATCAAAATATATATGGTGATTCAGTTTGATTTTTAAAAATTATAATTCAATTAATTCGATTGTAACAAAAAATTTGAAAAAGAAATTTTAATTAATTAATATTAATATTATTATATTATTAATATTATTTATTATTTATTAATATTAATATATTTATATTTATATTTTTATTATCTATATGTTAATTTATTGTAGATATTTATTTACATATATATTTGTATTCTATAACTATTTTATATATTTTTTATTTTATATAATATAGAAATACATATATAAAAATACATATATGAAATATAATTTAAATAGACTATTAATTTAGATTAGTTAAATAACTAAAATAAAATATTTTTTTATTTTTCTATATTAATATAATTTAATTGAAAGAAAATTTTTAAAAATTAAACCAAATCGCTATATTTTGATTTTCTTATTAGAGTTTTTCGGTTTTTCAATAAAATATATATTTAATTATTAAAAATATATATATATTTAAATATATATATAAATATAAAATAAATATAAATTTCAATCGGTCTGTTATTTTGGATATTTTTTAAAAAAATAGAATCAAATCGAATTGATAAAAATTCCAAAAAAAAATTAAACTGAATTAAAATTTAAATCGAACCAATTAAATTAGATTTGATTCAATTTTCACTCATTTCTACATGACGTGACAAAAATATTAATAAAAAATTTATCACGTAAGTTCCGTCTGTCGAAATTTAATCGAAATCCGATCATTTATAAAATTTATTAAAATTTTAAAAAAAAATTATCCAATTTAATAAAATTAAAGTATTCTTTAAAAATTATAATTTTCATGAATGTTGGTGAATTTTTTTTAATTAACTCTAATATATATTATTATTAAATGTTAACACCATATTACTAATGTTGTTAGATGTATGTAATAGTGTTGCTACAACTTTGATTACAAGGGTCTTTTTCTTTTATACATTAAATGATATTTGCTATTAATTTTTATTATCATAAAATTTTTATTTTTTAACATGTAAAAGTCTACCATTAAAATATTTTATTTATTATAATGACAATACTTTTTCTTTCACTGTAATAAATATACTAGAATTAGCAGCAATCAATATGCTGCTAAAAATATAAAAATTATTGCTATATACTTATGATAACAAAAATAAGTAACCATATCTCGTTGCTAAAATGTTGAATCCGTAAAATTTTTTTTATAGCAAATATTGATTTGCTGCCAAAAAATTATTAATAATGACAATATTTTTTTACAAAATTTATATGCTTCACAATTCTCTAATATATAAAAAAAATATAGGAAGACCAAATTTTTTATATCATAATTTATATCCAAGTAATATATAAATTTAAATTAATTTATATATATTTCAGGAAAATTTTCACCTAAAGTAAGAGATCCAAATACAAAATATGACAAAAAATTAATAATTATATAAAAAAAAATTACATTTTAGAGGTTAAAGAGGTTATTAAAAATATTATAAGAAAAAATATTTCATATTGATTAAATATAAACATATTAAATGTAATATAAAAATAAATATTTTAATTTTAATAAGTTAATTTTTAAGGTTAATATTCACGTATTTATATTAAAAATTAAATAGAGGTTATGACCTCTCCTGGTCCCCTCCCTCCGTCATTGCTGTTATATGTCAACATTTGGCATCAACTTTTCGTGTTGTTGTCATATATTAAATTGTAGCAACAAAATTGACTTCTTGCTAAAGTTTTACTGATAATATATATATATATATATATAGGTCTAAAATGTTTTGTTTATGTGATTTTGTAAATAATGTTTTATATTGCAAATATCCGCATTAACTTGTTTTTTAAGAAAATTCACATTGACACAGAGCCTACATATTATGATTGTGCAATTTGATTGCAAGTACTTGTAATTTACTCTTGTTAATTAATCTGTTATTTTATTTTTCTTGCATACATTATTTTTAGTATATTTGTATGCAAAATAATAATAATAATAATAATAATAATAATTATATAAACTCATTGTCAACTTTCAAACCTACTGATTGATACCTATATTGAATTTAAGGTCTAGTCTCAAAGTCACAATCTAGTCAATATTATAAAATTAATGATAAGATTTAACTTATATCCCTCATTTTCTTCTTCACATCAATTCATCAAGCGATTATGGTGACATTTAATCAATAAAAAGTAGTGGTTGCTAATAGTATTTCTAATATATAATTAATTAATTTGGTGTAATACATTAAGCTGCAGGCATTCCATTGTCAAAGGTTGAAAAATCAAATTTTATAGTACTTTAGATTATCTTGCAAAACAAGTACGTAGTTTACATTTCAAAATACCTTATTTTTCAATTTGAATTTGTTTCTTTAGAAGCAAGACCTGATTTTACATATATATACTTAATGTCTATCTTTATTTTTAATTTCAAGTGTTAAATTAATGTTAATAATTTTAATATTAATTGTAAAGATTACAAGATTCGACCACAAGAGAAATATTTTTTTTCTTTTTTAATTAATTTCTTTCAAAATTGTAGAAATAACTTGACTATATTATAATAATAAGGTGGATCCCATTTAATTATGCAATGGGATTCACACCATATATGAATATATACATATTGTATAATTAAAAAAATAATAATAAATCTTTTGATGTAAAAATTAGTAAGTTATTCCTCTTAATTAAGGAAGAAAAGAAAAGAAATAATAATAGAGAAAGAAAAACTACTCGTTTTTTATTTTTTTTTATTAAACCATTCAATATTCGATCATTGTCGATTAATTCGTATTCGAACTGTAGAAATTTCTTTCAAAAATTTTGATTTTTCTAATACTGATTACTGTATTTATAGAAATTCGAACTCAAAACCATTATTTAAGCAAACATGATACCTATCATCCATCTTAATTAATTATTGATTATCAATTTTTCCTAGTGAGTCGGTTGGGAGGTTGTGAAGTGATAAAAATATATAGGGAATTGAAAAGCTGTACTGCTAGTGCTTGTCAAGAATATTATTGAAAATTAGCACGACTAAAGAATTAAAAGCTAATGGAGCATATGTATTATCGAGTTGAGAGGACCATGATTGAGATTATTGCTTAAAGTGTAATTAATTTTAAATTAGTGCAAAGTGCATTATTTTTTCTCTTAATTGATAAGGAGATAATATTGAAGACCAAGTTCTTGAAAGGAAAAAACCCTAATGAAGTGTGAGCTCAATTAAAATTTATATATATATATTTTCCCAAATAAACTCATTGCTAAAAATAAATTTAAAAAAATGCAATTTAAAGTAAGTCAAAACGAAAAAGAGGAATATTATTCAGAATCCAGAAACAATAGTAAAAACTACAAGATTTAATAAGAAATGGAAAAGGATTAGAGAGTTCTATGGTTTTTCTTATTATAGGAACATACTAAAGGCAGATAAATAGTTCAATATGCACTCTGATTATATGTGGACACTAGACCTGTTCGTGTGGTTGGATAACGAATTTCAATTTGTTAAAAAATTATGAGTTGAATAGACCCAATTTTTAAAAGATTTAACATTTTAAATGATAAATTTTTAGGTTAATTTAGTTAATCACATAGAATTATAAATTAATCAATAATAATATGGCGTATTAATATGTTAATTACAATATAGATTCATAATTTAAGTAATTAATTATTATATTAACCTTATAATTAGTTATTATTTAATAATATCTAATTACTATTAATAAATTTATAATTCTACATGATGGAATAAGTTTATTTAAAATATTTTCAACTTTAAACCTAACTTATGAGAAGTTAAAGAGTACACGTTAAAAAAAAAAAAAAGGAAAAAATATTATTTATTTTTTGAGATTTAGTAAAATTAATAATTAGATTTTTATTTTTTCAGAAAATAGCTATTAGATTCATAATGTTTGATTCCGTCATAATAATTGATTTTTCCATCTATTTGACCATTAAAGATCATTAAAAAGATAAAAATATCTCTAATTTTTCATTAAATTTTTTTTTTCATATTATTTCTTTAAAACCTATCTCAAATTTTCTTCAATTTTTTTTACAATTAAATCTTCATTTCTCCACATAATTTCACTAATCATATCACCCATTCACAAATTTTACTTCCTTTAATTTTAACAAACAGAAAATTTATACAATTAATTTATTTATTAATTAAGCACGAAAAAAGAAAAAAAAAAGAAAAAGAAAAATCACAATATAAAGAAAAAATAAGAAAATATATGAATATGAGTTTTTTACAAAGGAAAATGAGAAGAAAATGAAGGAAAAAAATATAAAAATTGAAGATGATGGTATTTTTGGAAAATAATTTATTTTTATTTAATTTTTAATTTTTTTAATAGAAAATTTGAAAAAAAAAATAACAAAATGACTAATTATTGTGACGGAATTAAACGTGAACAACTCAATAGCTATTTTTTGAAAATACAGAGACTCAAATATTAATTTCTCTAAATCTTATAAACTAAATAGTATTTTATCCAAATAAATAATAAGAAGAATAAGAAAAACATATAATATTATATTATATGAAACTTTATAATTATTATATTAACATCATCAATTTTATCGGAAGGTTAGAATAATTAAAATTTTATAATTTTCACCACAATATTATATTAATAAGAATAAGAAAAACATATAATATTATCCATTTTATTAATTTGATATTATCATTTAAAAATATATACAATGATAATTACAAATGTTATAATTAATAGTTTACTAAAAAGTCCCACTAGCCAGCCATATTTTTCGACAATGGCCCAACGTGTTCCTATCTCTTACACAATAAGATTATAACATTCGTAAAGCACCAAGAATATAAATTAGTAATGTCACATTTTTATCATCTTTTCTTTTTTCTTTTTTTTAATTTTTTTGGGTATCAACAATTTGACTTGGTGGGTGAGAACTGAGAAACCTCTAAACAAGACAGGTTTTTTGCTTCGAGCCCCCCAACAACAATAATTAATCTGAATCATCAAATTCAACACTTGACAATCTATCTTCAGCTACAACGTTATATGAAATACACGAACATGATACTTCATTCTTTACCTTTTTTTTAAATCTTTAAAAAAAAAAAATTAACTTCTCATGTATGTATGCTGCTAGTTCTTGTCCTCCATCTCTATCGTTTTGAATTCGAGATTATCGAAGCAATCGAATCCAAAATCATGGACTCCAAAATCTTGACAATCCAATAACCAAGTGCAATTATCTTCTTCCCATGATGGATATGGACAACCAATTTCGCGATCAGGATTTTGAAGACCAGGAAGATTATTATTATTGTTATTACTACTATTATTATTATTCCATGTTGCATCTACTAGAGGAGGCTCTTCCATCCACAAGCTATTCAATAATGTTTCGTCGTTGCAAATACTATCTAATAAAATAGATTCGTCGCTGTAACAATTTTGATCAATTGGTGATGAGCTTGAGTTGGAGTTGGAGTTCGAAATTGAGTTTGAGTGTTCCTCTGATGAGTTAACAATACCATCATTTTCTTGCACACTAATATTGTTGTTGTTGCTGTTGCCGGATTCTGGTAAAAGATGATCGAGATGGGATATTGATGAACTTTCTTCAGTCTTGGATTCTTCTTTGTGGAAGGGTTCATGTGTAACAGGATCAATTCCCATCTTTAGAAGCTTTTTCTTGATATGAGTATTCCAATGATTCTTGATCTCATTGTCTGTTCTTCCTGGTAACCTAGCAGCAATCTTGGACCACCTAAAATACATTAAAACAAATTAATCAAGAAAGTTAAGAAAATGCTAATTATTATTATTTTTGTCAAGCATCCCGAAGCTAAATTCAATATTACAGAATAAAAGCTCATTGGTAAAAATGTTGAATACTAATTATGCAGAGCAAATTGAAAATGGAATTATATTCTTGAAGTTTGCATCAACTTTCAAACCCTTGACATTATTGTTGAAAGTTGAAACTTTCTTTCATTGAACACTGTAAAGAGTAATATAAAATAAGAAAATTGTACAAGAACAATATTAATATTATTATTCAAGTATAAGATTATTAATTATTTTCATACAATCAATCACATCCTAACTATAGCCAAAAAAAAAAAAAGATTATTTAGGTGCACCTTCCTCAAATGCAGTCAAACATTTTATTTCAATATGTATTATCTTCATCACAGACCAAAAAAAAAAAAAAATCTTAAGCAGAAATTAATTAAAGATGTAAACGATAAAGCTAGAGCACCAAACCCCATTAAGAAAACATCTAATAAAAAATAAATTAATTAATTTATTATATCACATGAATTAAACTTTTAACATTACCTATTGCCAAGACGAGCATGAAGATCAATGACCAATTGCTCTTCTGCTTCAGTAAGAAGACCTCTTTTCAAGTCAGGGCGAAGATAATTAGTCCAACGAAGACGGCAACTCTTGCCACATCGCCGGAGTCCGGCGAGCTTAGGGACAGCTCTCCAACAACACTGGCCATTGGTAATAATGAAATTGATGAGCTTCTTGTCTTCCTCAGCAGTCCATGGCCCTTTCTTGACCCCAAGTTTGTCACAACAAGGTTGCCTTCCCATTTCACACACACATATAATAGCTGTAAGGGTGATACTGATACCTACAATAAGCTATATTAACGCAATTAGAAGTCTTCCACTAAGGCAAAGCAAAAAAAAAAAAGTCTCACCAACACTACTACTTGTAATTTTAAAGGTTCAAAAGCCCCACACCCACCTTTATATAAAGTCCTCAAAAATTAATTTGGTACTCTAAAATAATGTACACAAGTGTAAATGCTCTAATAAATTAATAAAAAATATATATATAAAGGACATGTATACATGGAGGGAGAGAAAGGAACTTTGAAGGGTCCACCATTGGTTTGTGAAAAGGACATGGGAGCTAAAATATTGTGGCTTTGTTAGAGTAATTAATGTGTGGATATACAAAAATTTTTGAGTGACAAGAATGAAAGGCCACCAAAAGAACTGAGCTTATCACGAGATACATCTAAGCAATGCACCCCAATTCAGAGAAGAGGATTTAATTAAAAAAAAAAAGAAAAAAAGAAGAAGAAGAAGAAGAAGCAAAGGGTGGTATTTGATAATAAAAAATTTTCATCAATAAATATTATATACAATATAGATATCAAGTATATAATTTAATATTAAAATTAAAATTAAAATTTTTTATATTTTTTAGTTTTAAATTGTTTAGTAATTTAATTAAAATCAAATTTTTTAATTTAAATTTATATATACTTAATATAACTAGTTATTAGTAGATAATTTTGTGATTTTGAAATTCAAACAAGTATTATTCAATGTTTAATTATTCCATACTTAAATTTTAATTTTATCAAATATATCAAAAAAATTTCTTCCCATTTTCCTACACAACCCCACTCCTCCTGATTGCACTCTTACTCAACGATAACGTCACTCATTTCGTCATCACCACGTTTACGTGTCCTTATAGGGATGGTCTCTTTTATATCATTGCCTCGTTAAGTTAAATTTCTTAATTTGCATTTGCAACCCATTGACCGCTTGTTAATTTATTTTTAATTTTTAATTTACATATCACTATTTTTTTATGGCAATAATATATGTTAATTAATTAATATTAAAAAGATAAAGTTTTTTAATTAAATTTATTTATTTATTTAATTTTTAATATATTAATTATGATTTTTCTAATGAGTACCTTAAGAGCATTCTTTAAGAGTAGTTATTTCAAATAAAATATAATTATAAAATAATTATATTGAAAAAATATAAATAAATTAATATAAAAAATAAGTGCGATATGTATTTCATTATAATCACTATCATACAAATCATATGTTAAAATCTCAACTTTTTATTTATATATTTTATTTTTAAATTAATTTATTTAATATTATCTGAATTTTCAGTTTTTGACAAGTACCCTTATTGTACTAGTTTGAAAAATCATATTAACTATTGCGCTTTTTTTTCTAAGATTTTGTTTGGTTAAATTACTTATATAAGAATTACAATATTAATTATTAGTATTAAAAAAAAGGAAAAAAAATATGAGATATTATACTTATTTTTTATGAATTAGATAATAAAAGATTTGAACATGAGATCTCACCCAAAAAATATTTACTTTTTAACATTCAAATTAGGTGTTGGGTGATATTGTTGCCAATTTTTATTGCTTAATTGTTGATATATCAATATTTGTTAAAGGAAATAAACATATGTTAATTAATTAAAGAGAAGGTTTTGTTTTTCTAACTTTTAATATTGACTATTGCCTATGTATTGGTTGTTTAATTGTTGATATATATCACTATTTTTTTAATTAGGTAATGAACATGCTTGTATGAATAATTAATTAACATTATAGAGAAGCAGAAATTAATAACTCTAACATGAAACCTTATTAATATAGTAAATAGTTTATTATTTATTATTTATTTTTCTCGTCATATATAAGAGATCTAAAATTCAAAATTTAATTAATATTTTCTTGTTTTAAAAAAAAATGTCAATATACTGAAATTTAAAAAATAGAAATTAATTAAGCACTTCACTCTCGAGCCTAAATTGAAACAAAATTAATTAGAAGTTTTAGTAGCATTTCAAAAGCAAGCAAATGTCAATAATGTTGTTTCGTTCTAAATTTTATACTAAAAAATTATTCATTTAAATTTTAAAATAAATACTCGACTATTAAAACACTAAGCGAAATGAATCATATTATTGAATTTGTTTAGACAAGTGAGACTACGGAAAATCACGATAATTCTTTTCGACTACCATACCCACAACTACTCTATTCTATTTTTTCCATTGTTTTCCTGATGTTAGGGATAGAGGGAGTGTTTGGGTCTGGATGGGTTTGATACCCAATAAAAAATAATCTTATTATCTTATTTTTTTTCAAAGTATCAATTTATTTAAAATTAATTTTTTAAAAAATTTTATATTTTTGTGAAAAAATTTAATTTTCGACCAGTCCAAAATTAGTTCTTTTGTACAGGATTATAGTGTTGAACGATAAATAAATTTATGCACTGCGATTGGAAAACATAAAAAAAAATATAAAAGAAAAAATAGCACTTGGAATATCATGTTGGAGGCAAAATTTTTAAAAATAGAAATCTGTATTATGGCTATAAATTTTTGGAAAGAACTATTGATGATGTCTAGTGAATGAAGAATAAATTTGAAAATTATTATTGTTTACTTTTGTATTAAGAGAAAGAAGTAACAAGTGAAAATTGTCAAGAAACCTCCCTGTTTTCCTTCGAGTATGCATTACATGAACAGAAGCAAAATTAACAACTTCCTAAATCTGCTTATCTTCTAAGTTCTATCATCATTCACCCATTAAATGACGTTTTAAAGAAAACCATGTCCTCATAATTCATTATTCATTCTTAATCTCTTTAATTAACATCGAAATTTTCTATATCAACAAAGTTGATTAATTACCAATTTCTTAATTAATTACTCCCTTCATTCCTTTTTATATATCATTTTAGAAAACTTATTTTGTTTCAATTTATCTATTTTTTTTTCTATTTAAATATTCAATAATTTTACATAATTTTGTAAAAAAAAAAGATAATTTAATTATATACGGTTATTTTTTTATAAGTGAGATTATTTAATTGCTTCCTTAATTTTTGTGTAATTATGTTAAATGATAAGTTAAAAATGAACAAAAAGAGTAAAAAATGATTTATCGATGATTTTGAATTAGCAGTATTAAATTATTTTCCAGAACAGTAAGATTAATTATAAGTTGGAAAAAAAAAAAGTTACCTGAAGACTCTTACGTTGCTTTTACTAATTAAGCAATGATTAGTTAGAACTGTACATAAATAATTATACACCAAAAATTCTCTCACCCCCAGATTTTTTTCAGACCACAAGATTTTTTTTTCAAAAATTTTCTCACCACCAGATTTTTTTTCTAAGTACTTAACCATAATTAATTCTCAGCAGTTGAGTGAAGTTAGATCGGGTCCAATTATTTTGAGTTGGAGCCATTTTCGAATATTATATTTTTTGGATAGGGTATGGTAGGATGAGGTCGTTGCGGATCGTATTTGAATTTTGGATGAATCATCTAGTTAATGACAAGAAAGAATTTTGGATCATATTAGTGTTTTTTTCAATTTTAGTTTTGAAAATAAATTTTCAAGTTGAATAGGATTGGTTCATGATAAATTTTTTGTAAATATTTTCATATGTATGATATTTTAAAATTAAATAATAAAATGAATATTATAATTGTAAAATATCACATATACAACTTAATTAAAAAATTTAAAATTTATTATTACATAAATAATTTTTATACATATAAAATATTATAACATAATAAATAAATATTTTTCAATGAATACACATATAATAACATTATAATAAAATATTCAAGCTGAATATTGGAGGAGAATTGGCCCGAATTTATTGCAAAAAATACGCAGTTATCGCTAAACTATGTCTTATTATAATTAAATTGAATATTTTTAATATATCATAATATTAATATTTTTTATTCTAAGAAGTAATTTAAAAATTTTGTTAAAAATTTCAAATTTAAAAATGATAATAATATAAAATAAAATAGTTAAATAAATTTTTATAATGTAATATATTTAATTATATTAATCAAAATAAGATAAATTTAATATTTTATAAGTAATTTTAAACTTTTATTGTTAAAAAAATATATTAATAATAATTAAGTTTATTTTTATATATTAAATATATTTACATTAATTATGTAAAAAAAAAATTATATTTAACAATAAATTTGATATAAATTGACAATAAATATACATATTTATATCATTAAAATTTTTGTTCAATTTTATATAACAATAAATTTAATATTAACTTGTTTTTTTAACTTGTTCAAGTCAATTTTAAATTGGATTGAGTTGAAATAATTCAAGTAAAAAAAATTTTGATTTAATTTATTCGATTAATTGTAATTCAATGGAATTGATTCTCAAATTTATTTAATTTTTTGAATTTAATCGAATCATTACAAGATTTGAAGAAATTAGAATAAAACTTTTATTTTAATTTTCGAATAGGTTAAAATCGAATAAAAATTTTCAACTCTAATCCTCAGCTTATAAGCATATTAAATGTCAATCTCAAACAAATGCGTGCACATTTTGGCAAAAAGGTACAGGGACAAAAAAAAAAACAATGATTAAATTTCATTTTGACACGGACATTATATAGTAATTATATAATATAAAAATACGTTTAGATTAACAATAATACGCACCTTTATAAGTTATATGACACGTATGTATAAAATCCAAGAAACATTCTGGATTTTTCAATTCAAGAACACAAAGATCATTTGAGGTCTCTTGATTGGTTTCTAGATTGAAATCAAGAGATTATCTGGGACAAGTTTTTATAAAAACCATGAGGATTTGTTTATCTAAAAGAATAAGATTGTTTTACATAGAGAGGCAAAATGGGGGTAGTTCAAGATCCAATTTCTTGGTCTTTGACTTATATATCTAAGCTTAGGTTAATATAGTTCAATGTGGACCCTTTACACTTAGTTTCATTTCTTTATACTTAATCTGCAAAATTAAACAATACCCTTATTTATATAATATAATATTTCATTATATAATTAACATTAATCCTCTAATTAATAATAGCCACTAATATATTGATGAATCCAAATTGTCAAGCTAAAGTAATTGGTAGCCACAATTGTATAATCATAACAGATTTCAATTAATCTGAATCTTGTTTTTTATTGCCTCTATTATCCTGTTGCCAAGTGTTTATCAAATGGCACGTTTCAAAATAACTTGCAAGACACTACACTTAATTGATATTAAATGTTAATTAGTTTCTACTAATTAAATATTTTTTATTTTGTCAATGTTTTAATAATAATGAACAAAGAAACAATGGAGGAGAATTAGTGATAGAAATTATTTTGACAAGCCCACTCCATTAGTTAATCTTAAAAAAACAATAATTGCAAAAAAATGATTTAAAATCTTATAAGAAATTTCACACTTAAGCCTTTATTACTTAAATGTAAATCATAAAATTAATTTATTATTTTTTAGTGATATTTGTAATAAATTTTATTCATTATAAATAAATATGAACTAGCTAGGGTGAATAATTAGTCACACAAGAACGCCCATGTTAATGCCATAAATGGAGAGAACTCCTTCAAAACCCCCAGCAAAGGTAGCATTTTGAGTTAAGGACTACCTCAATTTAATACAAGAACTTGATTATATTTGATAAAGAAGGGGTTAATGGAATATTGTGGGTGTCAATTGCTTTTGTAAAAGTGGCTATGGATTGATGGTTGGATTGAAAGCATTATGTATTAGTAGGGTCGCAATATGTCATACCATCCGTAAATATAATTCAAACACGATATGGTATAAATGGATTAGGATTTATACTAATCGTTTTTAGTTTACATTTTTGTCAATTTGAAAATGACACATTAATAAATAGTCAAGTTTAAATTAATCCACTTAATTTGAAAAATAATACATAATTGATTTATTTAATTAAATGTGTTAAATAAATTGAGTCAAAAGTTTAATCTATTCAACCCATTTATTATATATAAATTAAAGATATTTTTGTCTCTGTAAATTTATAATATTGGATAAAAATTTATAAAAAATTTACTAAAACAATAATAGTTAATATAGTAAATACATAATTAAGGAAATCTTAAACTCCCTAACAAGCTAATACTCTTTTAAATAAAAAAGAAAAAATCTTAAAACTCTTTATTTTTTCATTATCAACTACTATTAAAAGAAATACACCACAATATCTATTTTGGAAAAATAAAATTGAAACAAATCCAAAAGTTATAAACTTTTTCACTATTGCTCATTGAGTTTATTGGCCAATATTAGATTATAATATTTGATTCTTTAATCTCTAAATTACCATAATGATAAGTTTGAATATTAAGTATTTGAGAGATGGTAAAATGATAAATTGATTTTTATTATTTAATTTTTATAAAAATATGTTGTTGAAAACCAACTCAAATAGTTGAGCAAATTAATATTATACATGAGTGAAATTAAAACTTAAGTCATTACCATATACAATATTTTCAATAAAAAGGTTATATGTGTCGTATTTGTGTTATTTATATAATAAATAAGTCATATTCAGGTTGAAAATTTTAACACAATAAAATAATCTTATTATATTTATATTAACTCATTTATCAAAATATTTATATTTTATATTAATACATACGCGATATGGTAATATACGATATGATAATATGAATTATTACTCCATATGTATTAAGGTTTAGAATTAGAATAGGAAAAGATAACATAAAATAGATATCATATAATATTGCAATTTAATTTCACTGAGAAATTAATAAATCGTTTCAATATTCTTTAATATAATTTGATAAAAAAAAAAAGAGAGAGTATGGATAGGAATGTTAATAGTAACTAATAATTTCTCCTAATAATTAATAGTCAATTAATAAATGATAAATTATTATGTTTTGATTTAAAAAAATTATTATTATTGTTTGATCAAGTGACAAGTAAAATTAATTAATGAATTATAATATTAATTAGGATTTAAATGGTCTTAATTTATTAGGAGTAAAATACCAAAAGTATTATTATAAAAAGACTCGATATTGTAATATTCATATTAAATTAATCAAAGATAGATATATCAATGTATGTCGCGATTAACAACTGAGCTAATTCTCGATAGCAAACCATAGAAGATATCTTTGTATTGTAAACTACCAATCTTTGCATTCATTTTTAAGGTATAAAATTTTGAGTAATTAATATAATTCTAGGTAGAGCGACGTACATATATGCATGAACCCCATACTCAATGTGGTAAGGTAGCTGAGGATGAGATTACTTGTATAGTTGGGTCTGTCTGGTCTAGGCTTAGCCACAACTATAGCAGTTGTGAGTTCATGATCATCTCAACGACCACATATATATATATAGGGGTCTAAGCATGTTCACATCTCACAATTTTTCTTTTATATGTATAATTAATTTCATGATGTCAAAAGCTAAGTTTTTCTTTAGTTTATTAAAAGATTTCTTATGTCTTTCACATCTTGAAAGCTTTCCACTAGTAATAAAAGAGAAACATGTGAAAAATAGCAACATAGATTATATCATACTTATTGAATAATTAAATTAATCACATTCCAAGTTAAACTATGAGCTCTAAAGAACATATAATAACGATGAATAATTTTTTAAGTGGTGGAGATCTAATTAACGTGAGAAATAAAATTTATTATTATATTATAATTGTGTTTAAAATTAAAAGATAGCAAATTTGAATTTTGATTTATTTAAACTTAATTAACAAAATAAATATTTGATGTGTGTGCATGTATTAATTTATTAGTTGACAAACACCTAATAATTCTAAATGGGAAAAAAAAATGCTTAGGGCATAAAAATTACTGGGAGCTCATCATTAACAAATTAACAATAAATTTGCAATATAAAATATATAATGTCTTTAAGTTCTAGTTTAGTGGTGGATTATATGATACTGGAAGACAGCCATATCCTATCCTTAATCCCTTTCATAAGTGTTATTAGAATTGCTTTCATTTGCTGAAAATACTACCCTACACACCCATTTTCAATCCAAAAGCTTAAACATGGTAAATCACTATAATATTACCCTATTATGTTAAAAAAACAAATCAAATTATGAGGACACAGAAATTAGTGTAATCTTGTAGCTCTCTCATGGCCTCCTTTTCTAAATGAGTATAAAGAATAATTTATGTCTTAATTATGATATTATAATATAATATTTATATCAAGCAAGCTAATTAATTTAAATAAATAAATAAACATTGTTTATTTAAATGTAAATTAAGCTTTAATTAATAATTTGAAACCAATTAATTAACTTGCTTTAATAATGAGCATCCAAAAGAGTAAATTGCATAGTTATGCCTCAAACATCATCTAGCACACATTACAGCGACTTGTGAACTAACAAATTCATATAAACATTGCAAAAAACTAGCTATTTTCACATAATTTGACACCAACATTGCTATATTAATATAGAGTCAATTATAAAATTCATTAGACTACCTAATTACGTAATCTTTGAGTAATCTCATCGTCATTAGACAAACCCTAAATTAAATAAATACACAAATTAAAAAATAATTAAATTAAAAGTCAATTGATTCCTAGCTATATATTGGTTGGCAGCCAATACGATGGAAAAATATTCAAGTAGAGGCAAGACTAATTAGTGAAAGTTTCATATTTATAATCAACTCTACAATTACTAATATAATGACTATACAGATTCAATTAAAGTATAAAAGAAAATCTTGAGGAGTCAAATATAGCTGCTTTTTGTTTCAATAAAGGCACATCAAAGAAGGGATTAATTGTGAAAGTAAAGATTATGATCGGTAGAAAAAAGAAAAGCGAGTAAGATCTAATATATATTTAGTTCTCATTTGATTTAGTTATTTATAATAATTGTTAGTTGTTATTAATTGTTATTAACGAAAAATTAATAATTGATAATTGGTAACTGTTACTTAATAACTGATTGTTATAAATATTTGATAAAAATTTTATCAGTTGTTAGATGTAAATGCGTTTTAATGTTTAATAATTGATAATTGGTAACTGTTACTTAATAATTAATTATTATAAATATTTGATAAAAATTTTATCAGTTATTAGCTGTTAATGCGTTTTAACGATAAATATTAATATTTTAAAAAGTTAATTTAGTTTTTATATTTAAATATTTAAATAAGTATGAGTTTTTTAAAAAAAAATCAAATTAAAATTTTTGTTGACGCTGTTGTTTATCTAATAACTATTACTAACTAAACAAGACACAAAAAATTTAATAATTACATTAAAAAATTTTACAAAATACCCAATAACACTTTTTGAATGTATGTGAATACTGGTGAAGATCCAAATAAAATGTTTTTTAAGTTTTTTTTTCTCTTTATTATTATTTTATTATTTTATACTTTGGGTAAATGAGATGTATAGTTAGTTATACTTAAATTAGGTACCTTGATATTGAAAATAACATCAAGCCTGTTTATTTTTTTTATTATAATTCTTTAATAATTTAAAAATTAATTTGATTGATAAAAAAGTGTATTTATATATATATAGTCAGGGTTTGATTTTAAAAATAATAATCAAAAGATAATTGTTGTATGCACAGTTTAAGCTTAGAAATGTGTCATTAGAATCGTTCGGGAAAAAAAAATTAATTATAATTGATGCACAAATTAATATGAAAATAACTCCAACAATCTAGATAAAGAAAAAGAAAAAATTGAAAAAATCTTTAAAATTGGTATGGTGAGTAATATTATGCAAGGGTGAGCTAGGTAGGTAACCTCTGTAATACGATTGGGCAGATAAAAGTTTTCAAAACCTCATATTGACCAGTCTTTTGACGCAAAAACGACATATCATTGGTCGGTAATTCCCAATGGGTGACAGGTCATTTTCTTTGTCTGCCATGTGGAAAAGAAATTTGAAAGTACAAGCACATTGGTAAGTAGATTTTAATATGAGATGAGATGGGTTTGGTGTGAAGGAGTAATTAAAGAGGATGTCTTTCTTTCTTTTTCAGCAAAAGAAATTATTAATGTTAAACTTAAAAAACCTGAACTGAACTGAAGAAAATTAAAGACCCCTTTTAGCCTTTTAGTTGGGGGTTGGCAGTGAAGTAATCAAGAAATTTGAGGAAAACAAATTAAAGTACATTTCTTTTCCTTTTTTCTCTTCAAAGGTTCATAATGAAAATTGTCAAGGCCTAAACTGTTAGAGGCTATTTTAATTCCTAATATTCTTCTTGCACTTTTATTATTTCATATAAAAACTTATAAATTATTTACTTTATTTTATTTAAAAATATCTCTTTTGTATTTTTCTTGCATTCTTTATTATTTAATATAATAGATTCTAAAACATATAGAAAATTATTTTATTTTATTTTATTGAGAAATGTCACTTTTAACCTAAATTATGTAAATTATGGGACAAGGTTAGTTTTTCTCTTCGTAATTCTCACCCTTATACTATATTGGTAAAAAATTTAAGTGATATTGTTTGGTTAATTAAATTGAATTAAGTGAAAATATATTCTCTTAGTGTAATTATCTTTTTATTTTGATATACTTGTTTTATCAGTGTAAAAATATTACTATCTTTTTTACACACATCACTTTCTTATTAACTAAATTTTTTCTATTAAAACTATACAAATGTTTGTTATTACGAAAGTCTTTCACAAAATAAAAATTTTTCTAAAATTCTTAGTCCTCTACTTACAAAAGGAATATAGTCAAAATGTCAAATTGACGGTCTCTTATGAAACTTTGATATACGATCAATATCAACATACAAATTTAAATTTGTGTTTTAAAGTGAAAAAATCTTTAAAAAATTAGCAAATGTTAATTTAAAAATATAGTTATTTTTAAAGAATTTTTTTAATCTAAATTACCCATACTTTCTATTAAAAAAAAAAAATCTACGGCCACTTAAAAACATTCTTTTTATTTTTGACCTTCTTGTTATACACAATTGTGAATAATTAAATAAATTTTATGCTAATTACAAAATTATAAAAACTAAAACTTAAAATCTGCAGCCATCTTGAATACTTGGGATAGAAATTGCTCCTGATGACATTCAAAATCAGTTTTGATCATACTTATTTGAGTTCTAATTCATCCATTACAATCATTAATGTGCACCATTACTTACTATCCAATTTGAATATTCTATCCCATTTTATATATCATTTCTGTCTCGCATTTTTTTATTATTAGCTGTCAAAATGCTTTGTCCCACATTTTTTTTACTATTAACTGTCAAAATATTTAAAAAAAAAGTAAAATATACAAAAAAAAAAAAATACAACATAAAATGAGAGAGAGAATCCGGATGACTTCCTACCTTACCAGTTGCCTCATAGCATAAATTCCAAAAGGAACCTGTGACCTGTGATTCTGAAGTTTAATCAGGCAATCTGATTGCTGCCGCCAAAAATTGCTTCCCTACCTGCAGTGTTTTAGAAACTGAACACCGTAAATGAGGATAAGCTCTTCTCTAGAATACAAGGGCTCATTTTCTTTGCCATTGTTTACTAGATTTTATCAATTTCCAAACCTGTCTTCATCCAGCAGAGTTTTGACATATTAAATCATACTCCAAAAACAGATTACTACTTATGGACATTTCAATTAAACACTTCAATTATATGACATCAATCAGTTCAATCTACAAGATTAAAATTCCCACAAACAGAAATAATTGATAACCAAACATAGTCCTTGCCAACGAACTCGCACTAATTGGAGACTACACCTGTCAAAGCTATAACACTAGGAAACAGACTTCCTATTCAGCGTCTTTGAAGACCTTTCACTTTGGTCCTGGTCCAGCAAATTTGCTCATCATCTTAGTAATTACAGGAGCCACCTTTGGATTTGCTTGATGTTTCGCAAGATTAGCCGGGTTCTTCATTACTGCAAAACCATTATCCAAATGCATAACAATGATTATCAGATATGAAAAAATAATTCAAAATTTGTTGGGAATATCGAGCAAATTACAGAAAGTGAAACAGTAACATGGAGGCATGCAGAGCTGATTAATCGAGAAATGAGGAAGTGAAGAATTAAGGCCTTCAACTAGTCCCTGACCCCATCATACTAATCATGCTTGAATGAAGCAGACAACATAATTCCACTTGTCCTCTAGTCAAAACTAACATCTACAGACAGAAATCTGCAGAGCCTATCGATTGAGTAACCCCAAAATCTAAAAAGGTTGATTATATTCTACAAAATTAAACATCAAATATTTTGAAGAAACCAGAAACATAACTGGTTCACCTACTTCCTGAAGAAGGTTAATCTAGTACTGTCAAGAATCCTATTTAAGCGAAACATCATGATTCATTAAAAGAGAAGCAGAAATTAAGTACAGCTCAAATGGTTGCATGGCCTAACAAATAACATCCTTGCTGGGAAACATGTTTCTATTACAATTTGTAGCGGGTTAGGATTGAATACTCGATAACTTGCCAAATAGTTAAAACAGTATGAGATAAGAATGGAAGTAACTGAAACAATAGACAATAATAATGCTAAAAAACAAAAATTTTACCATCTTGAAGAGCAGCCATGACTTCAGGATCACTAAAAGCAGCCATCAGTTCAGGGTCCTGGCAAAACAGTCAAACAATAACACACACATCAAACAAGCACATCAGTTGACAGCATTCATCACCTAAATAATTCATTTATGCATAACAATTTAAGTGAGACCAAATTTGTGTACATGCTTCCATGTTAATGTGTGTTGTGTGTTTGGGCACATGCACACATCTCTGCCTGTGAGATAGGTTATGATATAATAAAAGTAAAATGTGTGGTCACTGATGAATTTTTTTACAGTTGGTAGTTGGCTAAAGGTAAATAGACAAGAAACAAATTACCCATAACATTTACAGGCATCTTAAATTCTTCACGTGACATAAAAAGAAAAACCACAAATAACATTAGATGGACTTACATTCAAGATTTTGCTGAAATCAACATTTCCTGGCATCCCTCCAGGCGTAGCACCTGGGAAGCCTCCAGGCATCCCGCCTGGCATAGCACCTGGGAAGCCTCCAGGCATCCCGCCTGGGAAACCTCCTGGCATTCCACCAGGAAAACCCCCAGGCATACCTCCAGGCTTTCCACTGGAAGACGATTGCTCTTGCTTCTTTGCCTTTTCATACTCAGCCTTTATGCAAGGTTCAACAATAAAAGCATCATGCATAAAAAGATTGCAACCAAATGTGAACAACCAATATGACTATAACTACCTGAGCTTTGGCACGCCGACGCTGTCTCTCACGTTCAATCTTTCTGTCCTCTCTCTCTTTGCGCAGCCTTTCATATTTCCTTCGATGTTCCTCAATCCTGTGTGCATTGGGTTCAACCTGTGCAATAAATCAATCGTGCCCCAATGAAATTCTTGTTTTTGCATGATCAATATTTCAAAGAAAGCCAAACAATCGAATCAACTTATCTCTTTGGAAACCCAGATCTAGTAAGGTAAAATTAAGCTGACCAGCTCTTTTTTTTCTCCACTTCAATTTCATTGAAATCGAGAATTCTATAAAATAAAAACTATATGTGGGGCACCTAACCCTGTATATGTACTTCCATGTTACATATAAGATAATCTACAATCAGAGGAATATAGCTGACTGCAGCTACATGCTATAAACAATGAACTTCAAATTTAAAATCAATCCAATCACAAAATTTTCATTTCATCAGTAAAGATTAAAAAATGGATATTTAAGAATACATTTATCATCATCATCATCAGGAGGGATGGCAGTCATCTCACGTTGCATGCCATACATCCCCAGTACATGAACACATGGAGCAGACACTTAACATATGATTTAGAATTTGCCATTCCCTACTAGGATTTCAAGCATTTCGCAAAAATATTGTGGACTACTTTAATTATTTTGCAATTTTGAAACAGGTAATCATGTGTGTACGTGTACTTCTAAGAGCTGCTGCCTGGCAGTCAAATAATTCAATGTGCAAGCGAATTTGCGCAAATGCGAGGGTGAGTAAGAGAGAGAGAGAGAGAGAGAGACTATGTAGAGAGAGAGGGAGAGAGAGATGGACCTTCTTCAGCACAGCATTTATTTCCTCATCATAATCTAAATTTGATGCCAGGTGAAGATCCTTGGCAGCCTCTTCCCACTGACCAAGCATTGCTCGTGCAATGCCACGAGACTTGTAGCCCTTAGCTGAATCAGGGTTAATCTGAAGCAAGCATTATGGGAAACTTAAATCTCCACTCAAAGTATCACATTACAGTTAGCTGCCCTATTTATATTAAATTTAAACAAAAAAAAAATAGACACAAATAGTAGCAAATGCTGGAAATAAAGGGGAAGGCAACAACCTCAAGAGCTGCATTGGCATCCCGGATGGCAGCATTGGGTTTCTTCATTTTGATGTAAACACTAGCTGTAGAACACCACATATACACAAAAGTTAACAAAAAAAACGAGAACACACATAAATGCCAATTGCAAGACTAATCAACTAATCAACTTTTACCTCTAGTCCCATACATGATTGCTGAAGTCGGATTAAGTGAAATTGCCTCTGATAAATGGTCAATAGCTACCTCCAATTTACCTATATATCAAAGAACCACCAAATTCAGCAATCAAATCATCAACACAGAGAAAAAAAAATCCACATCACATTTAATAAATAAGCACAAACATGCAACTACCTTCGGAGATGGCCTCCATGGCTTTAGCCTTTGCCTCTTGTGAAGCCTCACGTTTCTCCTCTGTGACCTCCACTAAGGGGTCTCCCATCTACAAACAGCCATATGCAAGATATAAAGAAAAAAAAATACAAGCTATCGATTAATCAAGCACCACAAAGGCACAGTCAATACAATTCCTAAACAATACCTTCTGAGGAGGATCATTATCAGGATCCACAGTCTCGCCTTCAAGCTCAATGTCAGATTCGATTATATCATCCTCTTCCTCTTCCTCCTCTTCAGGCTCTACTTGTGGCCCTTCCTTATCTTCTATTTCCTCGTCACTCTCTTCCGCAACATAGCTCTTCAGCATCCCCAAAATACACATTAATTAAACATTCACTTGCATATAATTAGAACACTGAAAACGAGTGAATAAAAGAAACAATAACAATACCGATTTAGAGCCACCGTGGTTGTAATCAGAGGAAGGGAGCTTAGCGCCGAGACTAAAAATCAAACAAAAATTAGAAAAAAAAATTGCAGAAATAGAGACTGAAACTGTAATAGATAAGAGTGATTACCTCTCGACGTAGTCACGAAAGAAGGAGAGCGAAGGATCGCTGAGAATGGAGGGATTGGATTTGCACTGTTCGATGAAAAGCTCGAGTTCTTTGAGTTTAGCAGCGTCCATTTTAGAGTTTGTTTACTGTTGATCTGATTGGGGAATAGCGGAGAGAAATACTAAAGTAGGTTTCTAGTGGTTTTCTTGGAAAGGAAAATGAGGGGACACGTCAGGACGAGCTTCGTCTAGTAGCTTCTATCGGATATAAAACACCTGTAAATTTATTTTTATGGCTTGGTGGAGGGTTAGATTCTCGGGTTTGGTTATCAGTTCTCGAGTTGGGCTTCAATCAATTTGGACGGAAATTCCAATAGATTATGGCCAATGGCCTGTTATAACAAATCCTTGGATATGGAGAGGCTTCAAGCTTCAGTTTGTCTTTAACAAGGATTTTTTTTTTCATATTTAGTTGTTATGATGCTCATTTGTCAAAAATGCACCTAAATATTTTACAATTAAAAAATAATTATGCATTATGATAAAGTTGAAATTCGTGTTGGTGGATAAAAAATATAACTTATGTTCGTATGGATGGAATTTAGATGAATAATTTCAAAAAAATTATGAATTATGTTAAAATTTATTTATTTTTTAAATATCAAAGTTTTTTATTTAATTAATAAAAAAGTAGTCAAAATTCATAAATTATTTAAAATTTATTATCAATCGTAATATTTTATTTTAAAAATTTTTTAAATTTCACAGAATATGAATTTTAGAAATCTCTCATTTAATGAATGAAAAATTTTATAAATTATTTTTTTATTATAAAAAATTTATAAAAAATTTATGGTTTTTATTTTTATTTTAAATAAGTGAAATTATATAAATTTATGAAATAAAAAATTAAAATTTTTAATTTTATAAATTTTGATAAATTTTATAAATTTTAAAATATTCAATTCAAACGTTAGCATAAATATAATGAGTTATTTCTTATTATATATTTTTTTTCATCAAAAGGGTTAATTGCAAATCTAATGTTAAATTAGTCATTCTTCCTTTACCTAGATAATAATTTAATTTATTTTCAATTTTCAAGGATAATTTATATGCTTTAGGCGCATTGCATTATAGTATCTCTAAAGAATTATTTATAAGTTTCAAATTTTTTTTTATTTTAAAGTGGAATAGACTTTTATTTCAATATAAATAAAGAGAGAATTTTGATTTCCACATTTAGAAAGGCAAAATTTCACTTCCACTTTGTATATTTTAATTACCAGAGTAAAAATTAATATGCACCATTTATTAATTTAATTATATTTTTGTTTTTTTAATAAAAAATTTATTCTTTTATAATTAAAAATTAATAAAGACAATTTTTATAAAAAAAAAAATACTCTTTATAATTAAAAATTCTCTTTAAATCAAGAACAGTTTGACATGGGCTCAATTAATTAATCCAAATATGCAAATTTCAAGAATGAATTTGGTAGCCCAAAACAAAAATGAGGAAGTAGAAAAAGCACATGGCACAATAAACCTAAGAAATTGAAAGGCTTCTAAATTTTCTAAATTCTAACTGTATAAATTCTTAAGCCCATTATTCATACAAGTTTTACCACTAGATTCAGCGTCTTCACGTCTGTCTATAGGATTCTGGGTACATGTCTTAAGACCATGAGTTGGTTCCTTTCAGGTCTAGCCCTTCCAATGTTTTTAAGAAAATCATCTCTAAAATTGTAAATTCCAGTCAAACTAAGCTAAATTATGGATAGCAATTAGCAATGATATAGGAAAAACTATAACTAAAACTAATTAATTTTTGTTTTTAGCATTGAAAGTGAAGGAATTGAATCTGAATCAATTGTATATACCATTTAATTATTTTTAATAATATATGTGATTTTTTAGTTTCAGTTTAAACGTGAGATCCAAAAGAAGATTAAACTTTATAATCTAAAATCCACCAAAGCACCAATATAAATAACGATGATAGAACAAATGTTATTTCAATAATGTAAAATCAATGAGATATCGACCATATCAAACAACGAGAGGAAACGAAACAAGTGAACCACAAAAACTGTAATGCGGCAATACATCTCCCTAATACATGAATCATCTCAGCATATCATAATACTGTACTAATAATATATCTCCAAAGTTCAGAAAGAACAAATGTAAGTCGCCTAATAAAATAGAGAAGAAGCTGCAGCCCATAACAAGACCAAGCTTGAAAATCCAGTCCACCCCATCCTGCTGCCATCATTTCCTGGAACCCCTGTACATATCACAACAAATTCACGCCATTGTTATAAAACAATTCAAGCAGTAACCAGAAATCACAGCCAACATTTGATTTGAGTAGACTGCTTCAAACTCTAAACGCTCATTGCTGGCGACGGCAGGGTATGCAAGTATCAACTATACTAGACTTTATTATTATAAACAACTTTTATAAAGTTTGTAGCCAACTTCTGAAAACATGTAATTCTTTCTTTCTTTTTTTATTTTTCTTTATCACTAAAGATATTTATATGCCTCATACGCAGTATGAACTATCAAGTTTGACTGCACAATGCAAAATAAGATTCAATAATTGCATAGGAATCAAATAATTAAACAATAATACATATTCATGAGATTTGAACTGAATATTTTGATTTCCAAAATCTCAATTTTAATTTTTTTTTTATCAGTAGATTAAGGTCTCATTGTAAACATGTAACTCCATTCAATTAAAGAAAAATCCACACAACTTACTTTTAAAACAATCTTATTAGAATTTACTACTTACTAGTACCTAATTTTATTTATTTTAATGGATAGAACATAAATTATTATTTAGCTTAAGCAAATTTCTTTTGGTTTTCGCTTAGAATTATTGGTAAATGGTAAAAGTAGCTACAATGGGGGTGGATATAGTCCCAAATTTTTTTAAAAATCCTTTATAAATGTCAAAAAAAAAATAACCTAAATGTTCTGAAAAATAACCTTTGTTTTTAATTTTTTTTTTTTTTAATTTATAGCGCCTTTAAATTAAGAGATCAGATCCACCGTGTGAGACAAAAAACATGAACTGTATATTGTTGAAAACTAAAGATCTATGTTTGATAGAGCATATCAAAAGTCAAAATGGATAGCACCGAAAGCATCAAATAGCATGAAAGGCATCATCCCTAGTTCACTTTTATAATACTAAGGCTTAAATTATGCCATTTGTGTGACCCTGATACTTCGAATAAATAAATACCCTGAGTAAAAGGAAGCCACGCAGATTAGGAAGTCACGCATGTTTAGAGTAACATGGTAAAAATTCTATTTTAAAAATAGTGGTTTGAAAATGTTAAAAAAAATTATTATATTTAATTTAATTATTTTTATTTTAAAATTTTAAAATAATATTTTAAATTAATTAATTAATTATTTAAATATTTAAAAAATTATTTAATATTTTTAAATTTTAAATTAATATTTTATATTTATTTTAAATAAATTCAAACACTCTATAAATTAAAAAATTATCACATGCCACCTCTCCCCAATAACTCATCATTCAATATGTCCATTTTCATTTTCACTTTCACAAAAAAAAAGTTCAAAAAAATAAATAAATAATTGATGGGCACCCATCAGTTGCAGAAATTTACCTGGTGGAGTTGTCCCCGCACTGGGTGCTTCAGCTGCACAAATGTAAAATATATATTAATACTAGATTTTCACAACACACATCAATATGTGCAAATTTTATAAATTCTAGATTCCCCAAGAAAAATTAAATTTTTAGATTGGATAAGATTGTTAAAAAAAAAAAAAATTGTTGGTGAAAAAATAATAAAATTATTTAAATCTCACTCGATTATATCTAGATAGATATTTATTTAAAATTATTAGACATCACAATTCAGATTTAAAAATAGATATTTGAATTTGTGTTACAAATATATCATAAAAAATATTTAATTTTAAATTTAAATATTGCTATTTACTTAACTCACTTAATTTTAATATTAAGACTAAATTGAGTTCAGAATTTACTAGAATAAATACAAAAGAAATTCTTTCTAGATTTTCAAAAAAAAAAAATAGTAAATTAAAACAAGAAATTAATTTCATAGTTCTTCATTCTCCAAATATATGTTCATTCAATAATCAAACCACCTCTTTTAATATAGTTCCGTTTTCATAATTTTTTCAAATTTTCTATCCTCCCCTTGAAAATTGAAAAACAAAGGTCAAAATTTAAACTCCTCTAAACCCATTCCAAATCACCCACCTAAATTACTACTTCTAGCTAAATCACAAACAAATCCAAATAAAATTCTTAACAACAAACAAAAATTTACAACTTAATTAATAATTATATATACCTTTGGTGCAAGAGGAGAGATCAGCGCTAATCCCACATCGGCCGGTGAGTTCGAGGGCTTGAGTGACATTGATGCCAAAACCAGCAAGCAAACCAGGGGTATTATAGAGGTTGCAGAGGCAAGTGCGCTCATCTGTGACGGCTTCTTTTATGGGATTACAGCAAGAAGCTGGAGGCGTGACTGTGGTGTTTGATATATATTCAGCGCAGGGAACTAGTTTCTGAGCACAAGATGGGATGTTCTGTGCTTCTGTTATGGTTGTGGTAGTACTCACAAAGAGGATCGCTACCATCATCACCGTCGTGGACATAATCAGAGAAGCCATTTCCTTTCCCTGTGAATTTTTTTTTTTTTTTTACCTTTGCCGGATGAGAACAAAGAAATAGAGGTCTTGCTTCTTTGGGTCTTTTGAGTTTTATTTTTGTGTATTTATAACCACTTCAGAAAATGATGGTTTCGTATAATAATAAAAAACAATAAAAAGATAAATAATTAATCAAACCAAACATAAAAGTGCCACGTGGGCCGTTGCCGTTAAGGTTAGAATAATAAAAAGGGTAAAATGGTCAATTTATTATAATTTATATCTTTAAGAAAATATATAATAAATAAATTTTAGATTTCCCCTAACTAAAGTAAATTTTAAATTGATAAGATTGTTAAAATATTATGTGTGGTAAGATTGATTTTCATTTTTAATTAATTTTAAAATAACATTATTTAAATTGTAACTTTTTATCATATTTATATTATTATTCTTAATTTTACTAAATTATAAAAAATACTTTACATCAATAATTCATGGATTAATAAAAAATAAATTACGTATATGCTAAAAAATTTATTTAAAATACATTTAAAATAAAAATATTATTTTATTTATTATATTATTAAATTATATAAAAAAATAATATTTTTGGGTTGAAGATAGAATATCATTTGGCCCTATCAAATTTCAAATCCCATTAATATTAAAATTTCGGGTAGCGGAGTTACTGTGTATTTTTACTTAGCAGCTCCTCATGTGATTCATTTTAGTTATTTAAAAATTTTTAAAAAATTATATTTTAATAGTGTTTAATGTAATGAATCTATTGATATATTTTTCATGCTAAACAAAAATCATTTTGACTGTTAAAAATGTATTAGAAATTTTATATATTATATTTAACGGTCTAAATTTAACGCATTTTCAATATATTTTTAGCAGTTCAAATGATTTTTGTTTAACATGAAAAATATATCAATAGATTCATTACATCAAACACTATCAAAATAAAATTTTCTAAAAATTTTTAAATAATTAAAATGAACCACATGAGGGACTGTTGTATAAAAATACAAAACAGCCCCTCAACCCCAAAATTCCCAACAACCAACTAGATCGTTCTGCCTTACCCAATGGGGTTGGGTGAGAATAGTTATGAATTGGAGCAGTGGCTTTTACAAATGATAAAGTAATGTCTAGTTCTAAACAACTTAATTGAACTTTTATTAAGACCAAGTGAAGTATCTTGTGAATTGAGTAATTATGGAAAGGGGGAACTTTTTAACATTCACTTTGTGATCTCGTATTCATCTTTTTACACTCTGTTTAATTCAAAAATTATAATCATTAATCTGTGTTTAACAATCACTGTTAAAGTGCTTAGCTACTGATAATAAGCAATTGAATAATAATTTTAATTACTATTAATTATTAGATTTTAAAATAACGAAATTAAAAAATTAATTTTGAATAAATCGAAAAATAATTTTATGTAAAAAATTAAAATTAAATGAATCAAATAAAAAAAATTATAAATTAATGATATTTTTAATTAATTTTAAATGGATCAATAATTAATATCATATAAAAAATTAAATTTAAATAATTTAAATAAATATTTTTTTTATAAATTAATATAATTTTTTTTATCAGGTGATCCAAATACATCTCCAACCTTTTAAAGCTCCATCAGGTAGATTTTAAAAAGACATTTCAAATGTTAAATTAATTTATTATACACTTGGTAAGGTCGTACCGGTGATTATCGGAAATTTAAACATCAAACAATGAATCCCAACCACTCGTCCAATTCAAAATTTATGATGTGAATTTTCATATTCTTTTTAATTTTTAAATCTTTATTATAAAAAATGTTAAAAATTGTAATTAACTATAGCTAGTAATTAACAAGCCAAACGCTAATTTCAGTTTTCAATTTTGAAAGGTTAATCATAAATTTTGAAATGCTATTAATTTTTTTTAATAATTAGTCATTGGAATTTAAATGCCAATAAGACTAATTTCTAACTGTTATTAAATTTTCTTAGTTATTAAAGTTTAAATGTCAAACACTAACTTCTAACTGTTTGTCTAAATGGAGAAAAATTATAATGTAAATTCTAACAATTTTTTTTAAAGAATCTTTTACTTTAAAAAATTAAAAATGATATTACAATTCCCTTAAATTGTAATTATAATTAACATATTCATTCAGAATCATGTTGACCAAATTTAACAATCATGCTATTATTGAAATTACTCAATTGTTGATGCCAATTATCAATTAGCAATAAACTCAATTAATGATTAATTTCATACCTAAACAATCAATTTGTTAACAAATATAAGTAATTTTTATATTCAATTTCAAGTTTTCAACACATAATTTGATATGCTTTTTAATTATATATTAATTCAAGTACTGCATCACAAGTCGCATTTTAAAAAAAGAAGCAACTAATTGGGACGACGAAGAGACCAAAAATAACGTGTTGAAAAATTTGACCAAGCAATTGATTGTGGAAAAAGACCCAAAAGCATTATCAAAGCTCCCTTCTAGTGTTTTATTTGCTTAGGTGTGGTAATCTCAATAAGTAGAATTTGAATGTTCTTACAGAAGTTTAGCCACATCTAATTTCAACAAACATTTAGTCAATGGATGAAAGCTATAGGCATGAATGGATGAATAGACTTGATTAACTCTTAAGGCTAACATGTGTCTCCATTTAGTGGTTGCAAATAAATGATAGCTTGCTGCCCTAGTTGGACCATATCCAACTACTTCATAATTAATTAATGATGTATTTCATTGAAGATATTTAGGAGATTTTTGTTCAATGATAAAATTAATAGAGTGGGGTTAAATATAATCTAAAAATATAAAATACATTTTATTTAACTGTTTGAATGAAATAAAAATTATTATACAGTTCATATGATATTTTCCTTTTGTAAAAACTATAAACATTAAATGTTAAAAAATATTATCACTCTATTATTAAACTATGGACATTAAAAGTTAAAAAAAAAAATACCCTCTTTCTATATATATATATATAACTCTAATTCAAAAATATATATTTTCTATAATACAAATTAAAAAAAAAAGTATATGAAATCATTTCCAAATAAATATAAAATTATGAATTACAAAAATATCAATTAAATAAAATAAGAAAGTCTTATATCGCTTTTAAGTAAATAAAATATTTTCAAATTACAAAAATGATACCAATAAAATAAAATAAAAAAGCCAAAAAAAATTCGACACATACTTCTTTTTTTTTAATTTATATTATATATTTTTTAAAAATTTAATGTTATATATATATATATATATATGGAGAGAGTTACATATTTTTTTTCAATTCGATATAATTTTTTTTGTGTCATTTTAATTAATTTGGTGTTTATATATATAATTTAACAATTCTTTTTATAATTTGTTTTATATATAGATAATATTTTAAACACTTAATATTCATGATTTCTCAACATTTAATATTTATAGTTTTTAAGAAAGGAAATTACTGCTAATTAATATTGAGATAATTAAAACTAAAATTTTGGAAGATTTAAATTGACACAATTATATTTGACATTTCTATTAATTAGGTAGACTCTAAAGATATTAATATTCAAATCACAATATTTGTTTTCATATTTTTAACTAATATTAATATTTCATTATATAAATATAATTAACGTTAGTATTAATTCATTTGCAGCCGAAAAACAACAAAAGAGAAATGAAATCACATTGAGGGCTGCGAGGCCGAGGTGTGAAAACAACTGAATGCTTTGAAATGTTTATGTTAGTTTCTATTGTTATCAATTATTATATCTCTTATGGTCAGCAAATGCGTCGGGCCAGCTATTGAATTTTTGTGAAATATCAACACCATCCTAAAAAAAAAAAAAAAAATAACTAATTCAATTTTTTTTATCAATAAAAAAGAAATGTAATAGCCTATCATTTTATTGTTTGTCCCAAAAAAAATAATGAAAATGACCAGTAACGGTTTATGAGCACATATTTTTAATATAAAATAAATTATAAATTCAAATAATTTCAGAATTTAAATAAAATAAAAATATATTTAAATATGTGACATATGAAATTATTATAAATTTAAATTGATGTTTTAAATATATAATTTAAAACAATGTTGTGATAATAAATTTTAAATATTTAATCATTTCAAATATTATTAGCTATTCAAATAAACTTTAATATTATTTTAAAAGTGAACATCAAAATTTTTTAAAAAATATTTTTGTAGTTAATTTTTTTTTATAAATAATACGGTATATAAAAAAATATATAATAAAAAATAAAATATATAATAAATAAAAAATCTGAATTAAAAAAAAAAAGTATAATAGAATTCAGGTTAATAAATATTTTAATTAGGTAGAGGAGAAGATATAAATATAATATGATATATTGAAAAGTAGGCATACTTCTAGATTCGTGAATGCAAACCTTGATTAGAGATTGGGTATTTTGCTAGAAAAGGAATAAATTAACCCATCTAATCGTCTCTTCGCATCAAATCAAGTAGAAATGTCCAAGTCAATAAAGAACTAGAAACTAATCGAGCCAAAATTCAAGAAAAAGCAGCCATGGTGGTCATGATTTGGTGGGCCGTTTTTAATTGAGACTTTCCAATGTCTAATGCCTATACTTTTCAATCTCGTCCGGTACTAAGGGATCATCTAACTTAACTGTTAATAATAATTATTAAATATTAATCGATAATTAATAATTATTATTTAATAATTAATTATTTTAAATATTTGATAAAATTATTATTAATTATTAATATATTTATAGCTATTAAAAATAAATATTAATATTAATATTTTTATTTAAATATTATTTTTAAAAAATAATTTAATTTTTTTTTCAAAAAAGCATGAGTTTTTTTATATTTTTTTTCAAATTTAAACTTTTACAAATCATTATATTTTTTACTATCTAACAATTAACAATTATTAATAACTAAATAAATATAATATAATTATTAAAAATAAAATTTTTTTTATCAAATATTCACCAAATATATTACTCATTTTTACAAGAATGGTAATACTAGTAATAGTACTTTTGATATGGTTAAAATCCATACGTTTAAAATGGGAAAGAATAAGGGTGAAGAAGAAGAAAAAATAGATGTTAGAAACTTAGAATAGAATAGAAAAGAAACAAGCTGAAGAAGAAAAATTACATTGCCCTCACGAAAAGAACAGTTGAAATGTCCAAGTTTTCTTGCCTTATTTCTTCATATATGAAATGGACATTCTTATGAAACCAAAAAAGCTGTTTGGTTTGGATGTTAGTTAAATAAAATTATAGATCATATACATCACATGGCGAGATATAAGGAATCATGCTTGCCAGTGGGGTCCTCGTGTGGGCTTCAACTAATTGCTCCAATTAATTAAGGAAAGCAACTTATTATGCCATTAATTAACTAAACCTAACTTTAGCTTTTCTTTTTAATTAAATTGTCTTAATAGGCTAATAGCGGTCCAACAATTAAATTTCTTAATGTACGCATTAACTTGGGTTGCAGGGTGAGTTTACTTCTTACCGTATTAATTAAAATTTAAATAAATAGTTAATTAAAATTTCATTTATATATTAAACAGAAATTAAAGAATAAATAAAAAATTATTTTTATTTTAATATATAATAAATAAAAATATTTTTATATAGATAATAATATAAAAATAAAATAAAATCACGAAAAATGCAAGCTAATTTCTAATATGCATTATAAGTTTAAAACAAATTTTGCCACCTCATCAAATTAAAAGAATTATATTTAATCGATTTCAAATCAATTGAACGCTAAACAATAGTTCATCCAATTTTAGATTTGATGAATTGATTTTCTATTACAATTAAAGTGTAATCAGTGGTGAATTTAATAAATTAAATAATAATATATGTTTAATAAAAGTAATTAATAAATTATTCTATTAACATATTAATGATTTTATATATTTTTATTTAGCTATATAGTTATAATAAATATAAAAAATATATAATGCAAGTTATATATATATATTTACACACACACACACACACACAAATAATTTCATATAAAATCAAATAAATGATAGCAACAATTTATTCAATAAATAATAAAATAAAATTTAACATATATATTAAATAAAAATAAAAAGTATCTTAATAAATAATTAATTAAAATTTATTTATATTTTAAATAACATAAAGGAAAAATAAATTTATCAAAAAGGAGAGTTATCGTATAATAAAGATATAAATTTATTTTTATATGAATAGAATAAGTATACTCTCATTTTATCTAATTCAAGATATAATCTTAAATATATATAAATAGATAATCTAATTTTAATAGATTAATATGAAGGTATTATATATGATAAATAATTATTTTTTAAATTGAAGGGATTTCAGGCACTAGAATTTATGTTGGGTTATCAAGTGATGTTAGGTCAGTTAATTTTATTTCCTTAATTTGTTACTGTCCTTTCCTATTTTATTATGAATGGATAGAGTAGAAGACAGATGCAAGGGAAATAACTAAGAATAGAGATATGGCTAAGAAATTGAACACGTACTATAATCTGAACCCAATATTTGTTATGCTTCTATTAGTAAGTTATGGGACCTGTTCATCTTATCAATGCAAGGCTGGCTGACAAGATCTTCTTTTAGTACAACGGAAAATTGGCTGCAAAATTAGTATTTGCATGTGAAACCAACACATAAAAACAAAATAATGTAATTTGTCGATTCATAATTATGTTATTGGACATTATTGTAACTTAATTTGGTTTATGAAAAGGCCAAAAAAGAAATATTCTCATAGGATTAATAGTCAAATTAATTAAAAAAATAATAAATTTTTATTACCGTTTGAATATTTATTTCATATATTTTTAAATTAAATTTTTTGATAACAAAAAATAATATTTTTTTAAATTGTGATAAAATGCTTCAAAATTCGAATTTCAGTGGAAAAAATTTATATAAAAAAAAAATAAGAGTTTGGAGTTGGAGAAGAATTTGTATAAAAAAAAACTCTGGAAAAATATCGTTGAGCTTAAATTCCTGCTACTACGTTAGGTTTAGGAATTACATAAAGATCATAGATTTGAGGCCCATAACCAGAAGTTGTTAGTATAATATAGGCTCATAAATTTTATTGGGCTTGAACGCACGCACAAAAAAAGAATGGTTCTATAGCAAAGCCCATTAACACACATCAACGGCACAGATAGGTTCAAAATGAACCAGCAATAATATGAAAATCGGACGGTTGTAATTCCCGCCATCAGCACAACTGAACTGATATAGATAAGTCGCTCAAAACGGATAACATCCGTTACTAATAATTGCAGAGCTTCCAAAAAGGCTAACCAATGGCCGCTCTTAACATTGGCATCGCCACAGTCACTGTTCGTGCAAGGCCAACAAAGAGAACCACTCGCCGGCCTCGAATCTCCTGCGTTCGATGGGTACTTCATTATATTAATTTAATAATAATACTCCGACAATTTAAATGTAATTTTTATTTTATGATTTTTTTTCTAATTTCTGCAAAGGATCCAGATGGAATATTCGGTCCTCCACAGACGGGCCACCTCGCCCGACGTGAGTTTGAAAGACGTCTGGAGAGGGACGCCGAGGCTCGTGAGGCCTTTGAGCAACAAGTCCGCGAAGAAAAAGAGCGTCGCCGAGCTCGTCGCCAAGTGAATTTAAACTTGCTTAACATTTATTTTTGCGGATTGGTGATTTTGGTCGTTCATATTTTCATATTTTTTTTTTTAATAATTGGATTAGTCTCGGGTTATTCCGGACACTCCGGCGGAGCTTATAGAGTACTTTCTTGACACTGAAGCTCAGGAGATTGAGTTTGAAATCGCGAGAATGAGGCCGCGGTTAGTGCATTTAATCTCCTGATTTAATGTAGACAATGTATTCGATAGTTTGCTTCTTCCAACTTAAAATGAGACAATTTAGTTTTGTTTTTAATATATGAATTTTCAGGTGAATAATGCCATTTAACACGTAATTTTCAGATTGAATCAGGAATTTTTCTCTCAGCTACAATCTGAACTGGGGCAGCTTCGTTTTTCTGTTTCAAAAACTGAGGTTTACTCCTCAAATTAGACATGAGATTTGATCCCATTTTGCATAATCAAACAGAGAAACTGTATTCAAAGCCGATGGTTTTTGTAGGCTATGGAGGACAGATTGATCGAGCTGGAAGCATTACAGAAGGCTCTACTGGAAGGAAATGGTCAGTCGTCTCAGTAAACTCTTGCTTTAAAGAATTTGAATTTTTTCTTCTTCTTTTTTCCCTATAAACTGATTCATCGTTTTCCATGTCCCATTATAGAAGCCTATGATAAAATGCAAGCTGAGCTTGTAATGGCAAGGAAAAGTTTAACGGAAATCTTGACATCAAAGGATGTAAAAGCAACTGTATGCATTAATATTTTTTACTCATCCATGCTTTGATTCATGCACTTTACTATTTTTGCTACTTAATTATTTTGATTTTGAGTTCTTGTCTGATTATGATAGTTGTTGGAGATGGTTGAGCAGAATAAAATCAACAGATCCTTGTTGACTCTTCTTGATGAAAATATTGCAAGTGCCCACCAAAGTAACCAGGTAAGACCTGTTGGATGGATTTTTCTTTTTCTTTTACAGTAATATGCCACTCTTTTTCTGCAACTTGTGGTTTGCCACATTGATATTAAAATCATGTAGATGTTTAAACTGTATCGCTGCAACAAATCTTAGAACAAAGAATATATGATAGCAAATTCTACTCAAAATTATCATGATCAGAAATACGAAGTCTAGACGTTACCATGACTGAAATACAGTGTTTATGTGTATGCATGTTAAGCTCAAAACGTCATGTATATCTTTATTCAGGTAACACCGAGCTTGGAATCTAATTCATTCGCGTGGTTAAAATTTTATAAATTTCATAATGTCTCCTTGATTCATAAGCTTACATCCATTTTGAATTCTTTTTATCTAACAATTACAACATAAAAACATAATTTTGCTGTTGTTGCTCATATAAACATTTGAGTATTTCTTCAAGTTTTGCAACACGTGTCCTTTGAGAATGTTAACATCATGCCACTAGATAGGGCCACCACCTTATAATGATGCTTCATTAAGTGAATAAATTATCATTGGTTAAGATTGACTTGTCAGTGCTGTTACCTTTCTCAATATTTCCACTGTTCTAGTCTATTTGGCCTCCATATGATGAGTAAGGTTGCATATTAACCTTCTAGCCATGTTTAATCACAAAACCAATGCCATTTGCATTTCCCTAGATGTTTTGCAGAAAAAAATTTCTCCACTCACAATATTTAACTGTCCTTGATGTGAAAATTTCATTGCTTTTGTTGAGTGAATAATTATTTATTGAAAGGTTATTAATTTCTTAGCAATTATTTTATTGAAAGGTTATTAACATTTTTCAAGCTTTAAGACCAACATTAGCACAAAGCTTTTGATTCTTACATATTTTTGGATGATTGTTTGTCTTTTATACTATTCTACTCCTTGGTTATCTTGAGATTCCTCCCTCATTCACCATGAAATGCTTCTCCTTTCTGTCAGGTGTGGAAAGAGGGGTGACTGAATCTTTATCATATGTTTCCTTTGCAGACTAATGATGTCTTTAAACTATTCTACTCCTTGGATAGTTCTTAGTTTAGGTCTTCTGCTTTTTTCACACACTGAGCAGAATGGAATTCATAAAAAAAACCTCCTCTTGGAATGGAGCATAGTCCATGGAATAATATAATCAATACGTAAGACATCTTAGAGTAACAATCCAAAAATAAACACTTTTTATCCTTTACTAAATAAAATCTTCTGCTCAGCTAATTGAAGGTTGGCCTCTCCCTGTGCACGGGAGATCTTTGCTTGCTCTCACAATGTGATGAATACTTGACCAAAAACAATGCTATTCAAATTAACTTGTGTTCACTTTGAAAAAAAAAATTTCCTGCTCCTGCTTAAACCAATTTGAAAAGTTTGATTGTTGAGCAGCCCGTTGACGAATATAATTCATAACTGCATTGTATAGGACAAACTAGATTTTTTAGTTACTTAAGAAACAATGTCCACAAGATTAAAAAAGGAGTTACTAATTCATTTATTTGAGTAATTTGTTGGTAAAAATGATAATTCCTGGCTGGAGCTTTACCATTAAATGACCCAAGGGAATCATGATTGATCTTTGTTGGAGACTAAAGTGAATAATGTTAATTATTCATCTGATTGTGAACTGCTTGTACTTATTTTTGTTTTATACAGAATTCAGCCTTTCGTTTTTGAGCTTTATAAAGAAATAGTTAACTATTTTTGTGTTTCACATAGAATTGAGTCAATTTTTTGTGCTCCTCATATAATCAGGTCTCTCTTTTTTGCATCAGTCTTCTTAGTGCTCTTTCTTGCTTTATAGAATCAGGCCCACCCATTTTGTGATTCATTTAGAATAGAGTCCACTTCGTTTGTAATTCATGCAGAATGAAGTCTGTCTTTATGCTTCGTGATAGAAAATATTTGATCATTGGAAGGCCAATTTATTCTGACTAGGAGGAATATATTTGCTCACATGAGGCCTGTAATAAAGACGTGTCCCATCAGAGCACTGGATAGCATAAAAAGAGCGAGTGTAAAAAGACGAAGAAGAAATAGTTAAATGGTTATGTGGGATATTTTTCCAGTTGAATCAATGAGGAAATTAATTCAAGAATATCATAGATTGATTAGGGAAAAATATATATTTTCTAGCATATAGCAGTGTAAATGTAATGACTTTCCAAATTAAATTCACTATCAGTGCTCCTGTTCCAACCAGGTTCCACAGCAAACAAGGGGTATCAAGGTTTATTTTTGTTTATTCTAAGGTTTCAAACGAGGGAAATGCATTCAACTTTTTTCCATTAGCTGATCAATTATAGATGTCAAATTTTTTAAATGCCTAAACTTTACATAAAACCTGATTTGTGTCCTGCAGAAAGAAGCAGCAACTTTCATGGAAAAGCTTCGTGCGGCTATGCTCAAGTACATGACAGTTTAGCACTAAGATGGTAAATTATAGTGGCCTGTCAAGTTGGATGGATTCCTGATTGATTTGATTGAGAATTCACAAATCTAGGTTTCATTAGATAGATTAAATTTCATGCCAGCAAATTGAAGGAACAGATGGACTATAGTATAGTCGTGCTTTAATGACTACTTTTTACATGTAATCATGGACACTGTGGGCCCCTGATTTTATATTGAGAACGGTACTGAAATAGAAATTTCTTCCACGAAAGTTTTTGTAGAATATCATGAAGTTTAAGATTGATTTCATGTGCGTGATCCAGACTATGTTTCGGTTGCCCAAACCATCATATCGCGTACATTTTTGTATCATTCATTCGTAATATACTAAACAGCGGAGTTGAGCCCTTTTCGAACAAATTTTGAAAAACGTGAAGCTCCGAGAACTACAGTATTGTTCAGTGGACTTTAGGTGTTTCTGTTATGGGCTGACTTGTTTGCTGGGAGTTGCTGTAGGTAGGCTACCTAGTTGATCTAGACTCTAATTGTGGGAAAGAGTAAGCCTTGCCCCTCTGAAGAAGAAGTAGAAACTAAAACAATTTGTGAGGCATCTTACTTGCGCCTAAGTGCCTATCTAAAGGGATGAGGTGTGAACCCCTTGATTGTTCATTCAAATGATAAAATAAAGAGACTTATGTAGATCCCAAGTTCCCAACCAAGGTGCAATATTAACTCAGCTGTTGATGAGGATAACCAGAAAGCAAGGCTGCATATTAAATTAATATATTATCCCATTCTTTAAAGGGAATTTGATTTATGAGTCACTTGGGATTGCAAATTTGACGTAGGTTAGTTATTGCAACTTGTCACCTATGGTTAATGCCTTAGCATCCTAAATTGTGGAGTTCCTGCTGGTTAAATCTTGACCTCATAGTCAATATCAAAACGCAAATTATATGGTTGTAGGTATATTATATTGCTTATGGTTGTTGTTAGTTGACTTGGAAGCCACATAAAAACAAGGATAGGGGTTTTAATGGTTTAATACTAGACACACCATTGGTGGATTATGTCATCAATATATAGTGCTTATTTAATTCAAGAACCATCTTGTCTATTTGTGCATTTATATTTATGTATTTATTTCAAGCTTAAAATTATATTCATTATTAGTTTTTTGGGTCTGTGATCCCTCCTTGTGTCCTTCGTGGTCTTAATTAATAGGATCTTACTATTAGATATTCTGTTAAAGAAACTGAAAGATTTGTCTGGCTGACTGTTAGTTTATTGTAAATACTTGCATAGGCAACTTGATAGATCAAAATATTTTAATGAGTATTTTGGTGATAATTTATTTAGACCATTGACTATCTTTTCGATCCTTTATCTTTGCTTGGTTACCAAATCTTTCTTTTATGATGCTTTTTTCCCAAACTAGACTCGACTCTGTGTGTTTAAGTCCACTGAACACATCGTGGAGGTTAGGCATGTCGCACGTGTGCGTACACACGAATATCATCGTTAATTAGGTAGAATTGGAGTATATGAAGGAAAAGTAAAAAAAAAATTGGAATATTTTAATTCTTTGCCACTGGATAATGGTAAAGAATGATATTAATAAAGAGAGAAGACCAAAAGGAGCAAAGAATAATGGAGACAGAGAAAAGAAGGTATGGACATGTGACTTCTTTTTATTTAATTATAGAACTAGATATATAATAACCTTTTGAACTCCCTATAAATTTAATTCCCTTGCTTTCATTCATTCATTGAAATCATTCCATTTGAACCATTTCTATCCTTCAAAAATATTATGGCAAAGTTTGTCCTTTCCTTGCTATTTCTCTCCTTTGCTCTCTACATGGTAGGCATGGCAGGGTCTGCCTCCAGTCCTACAGACTTCATCAAGGCCTCGTGCAAGGCCACTCGCTATCCTGATTTATGTGTTGAATGTCTCTCAGGATATGCTAGTGCAATTCAACAAAATGAGCAACATCTAACTGAAACTGCCTTGTCAGTAAGTCTAGCAAGGGCTAAATCAGCTGCTGCATATGTAACTAAGCTGACTAAAGTTAGAGGGATAAAGGCTAGAGAGTACCAAGCTGTGAAAGACTGTATAGAGAACATGGGAGATAGTGTGGATAGGTTAAGTCAGTCAATCAAGGAGCTTGTTCATATGGGGCGAGCTGTTGGTCAGGATTTTGTGTGGCATATGAGTAATGTGCAGACTTGGGTTAGTGCTGCACTAACTGATGAAAACAGTTGCCTTGATGGGTTTGCTGGCCGTCGGATGGACGGAAATGTGAAGGCTGCCATCAATCGTAGGGTTACCAATGTTGCTCAAGTCACCAGCAATGCACTTGCATTGGTTAATCGCTTTGCGTCTAGACACCGCACAGCTGCATCTGGTGAAAAGCCTTAAGATTTTGTCTAGTGGACCGATGGGTTCTTGTGTAATAGTAATGTGATACTAAAAGGTTTGTTTCTGGCTTTCCTGGTTTTGCCTTAAAGGATCTAAGCTTGCTGCTGCTAGCTTATATACATGTGTAATATAAAATGAATCCTGTTTGTCTTGTATGATAACTGTCTCTCTTTCTTGTATAACAGTTCTAAACATGAGCAATATATCTCTCTTTAACAATCAGTTTGATCAGATTTGAGAATATAACTTCTCTTCTAGGTTTTCCTTTCCTTGTTTCAATATTTCACAACATAAATAGGAGAAAACAATGTTGATTTATTTGAATATTTAAGTTCAATTACAGACTTTAGCCAGTTAGCCTATACAAGGAAAAGCTCCCTTTCATTTCCATAAGAAAACAATAGCAAGTGCCTAAGTGGAACTCTACCTACATATCCTTGTGTTCTACATGCAATGAATATTTTTTATATCTTCTAATCTGGTCTCTGTCCTCTACGATAAAAAAATGCTAGTGCTGTTTTTTTCCCCTTTTTTTAATTAGCCTTATTTATTTTATATAGACATAATTAGCCTTCTATTAATAATGATTTTTATATAACCTAAATGACCATTACCTAACTCTTTGATTTAAGCAGAATGAGCAACAGGTGGACAATCTGGCCGCAATCTGCGGACAAAATATTCAAAAAAAGATTTAAAGCTATTAAAGCTTAAGTATCATTATTAATATGTGCTTATTAATTAATTTCCTTTCAACAACTTTTGCCACCAGCAGGTGACCATATCTGATACTTGTTGATTTTTTACAAGAAAAGAAACCATTCTAAATCTAATAAACCATAAAAATCATAAGACATCTTTTTTTATAGTGCTTATCTGATAAAAGTTAGCCATAAAAATTTTATATGAATCAGTGGAAGATTATCTTAGCAGCAAAGAAGGGAAAGTGACAATAGCAAAGCTAGCTTTTGACTGTGTCCTCAATCTTACTGGAAAAGCATTCAAAAGATACAAAGTAGAGCAATTTATTCTTCTTTGAAAATTTTCTGAAATTTTATTATAGCTGATTTAGTTAAAGATAAATTATTTTTGAATTTATTAAAAATTTATAAATTGGGAAAAATGAAAAAAAAATTATTGACGATCTCAACTGTCTTATCATCTGACACTGGTGGGAAGTAAAATATATGACACAATGAACAATAAAGGGGTTGGCAATCCCCATAAAATTGATGTGTTGTGATGTATTCAATTGCCCAGAAAAGAAAGGGCAATGAGGGAATCCACGTGTAGGCTAAGTGGCGGATGATATATTAATAAGACTTGAGTTGTGGATTTCATATTTGGTACACTTCCAAGACTGATAATAAAATTTTATTTCAAAAAATATGATTTTATTTTTTTATATTTAAATAATTTTTAATTATTATTATTATTATATATATATATTTTAAAATATAATTATTAATCTAATAAATAGATTTTATTTAATTAACTAAAAAATAAACTTGTTAAAATCTTATTTAATTTAAATTTTGATTTCATGGCGTACCAAACAACTTCTTAATGTTTTTTTTTTTGGGGGTGGGGGGACAGTGAGAGTGAGACCCATTTGAGATCATATTATCTTTCTCCATGTAAAAAATAAAAATTAAAAAATAATTTTTTATTAACATGGGATGAGTCTCATATGCATTAATAATTTTTTTAATATATATTTAATTTAAAATATAATTTTAAATTTTAAATTTTATAAAATTATTAAGTAAATACACTCATTTGTATTGATATTCATTGCCTAGTTCTGGAAGAATGTCAGATTCTATCATATTCATGAGTTCAATGGTCCAGATTTTATGATACCAAAATTTCCTTATAAAAAAAATATTGAAAGGAACAAAAAAATCTTTACCACAAACTAAAGTTGGGATGAAAATCATTGTGAATTATTAGATAGAAATTTAGCATCCAAACAAACCACAATACTATTAATCCTAGATGTTGACTCAATTAGTAATAAAGAGCACACTATTAATCTTTGATATTAATTGGGCATTTCATAAAATTTAACTTTTTAATTTTTAATAATTATATTAAATTCGTTTGATTAATTATAATTATTAACTGTTAAGTATTTGTTAGATACTCAAACAATTATTTTTTATAAAAATTTTACTTTAATTTTATTTTAAAATTTATACTTATTTAAATAAAAAATTAAATTATTCTTTAAAAATAATTTTTAAATAAAAAAATAAATATTAATATTTATTCTTAATGATAATTAAATATATTAACAGTTAATAATTAATAATAATTTTACTAAATATTTATAATAATAAACTGTTAGATAATAACCATAATTATCAATTATCAGCCACCAATTAATAATTATTTATTAATAACAACCAATAACTAATAATTATTACAAATAACTAAATAAATCATACTAACTCAATTGGTAAATAAATTTGCTCTTGTACTATATCAATTTACTATATATTAAGCTCAAAGCTAATATAAAGTTGGACTCTTTTTTTGCAAGTTCTTTATTTATTTGTTTTAGAATTTTAAAATTATTTACTTCTTTCGATTTTTTTATCTGTCATTTTATAAATTTATCTATTTCTATTTTTAATTATTATTTTAAAATTTTAAATTAATATTTATTTATTTTTTCTACTTTATCTTTATAGCATTTAATTCTAATACAATAATTTAATTTAAAATAAGATTAAAGATATACAGTAAAATAAGTCATTTTAAATCTAATTAATAAGTTTCTTAATATATGTGTAAAATCTTAAAAGACAGATAAAAAAACGGAGAAAGTATATATTTTTCTATATTTTAATTAATGTGAAAACAATGATTAAATTTAATAAATGGAAGTAAAAGTGTAATTATAAATTGAAAATAATAAATATAAGATGTTATTATAAATTAAAAATAATAAATACAAAATATTATTAATTGAAAAATTAAAAGTCCCAATACTATATAACTTTTATTAATTCTTTTAACATTAATAAATGAATATGTATGCTTAGCTTCTCTAATTTATATCTATAAGATAATATTATGTTTCTTTTATATATATATATATATATATATATATATATATATATATATAATTGATTACATTAGGTATTTTTTTTATCCTAAGTTACGTACTTCTTTTTTTTTCCTTTTCCATTATTTTATATACACACATACACACTTTAAATATTCTTTTTGAATTGAATTTTTTCAATGCATATTTTATTTATTTTTTATTAGCATTTTTTATTTGGAATACTGGAAAACCTTTATGTTAGATTTTATTTTTATTTTAATTTATTTAATTTTATATGAAAATATTTTTTATTTATTTTATCTATTTTTCGCTCGAATTTATGCCTACTATAAATTAAGACTAAAACAAAAAGAAAATTTTAAACTCCCTCTTTGATTAATATCTTAATTATCTATTTTTTAAAAAAAGTATTTTTTATAATTTTTAAAATTAAAATATATTTAATTAACAGAAAATTAATTAAGAGGACAAAAAAGTTAAAAGATTAATTAGAAGTAAACATATTAATAAAAAAAATTTATTATTTATCGGGACTATCATTATATAAATTAAATTGACATATATTTACATTTTAATTTGCATATTTTTTATTATGATTTTTTTTATTATAACTTTTTATATTTTTATTATTTAACTGCAAGTATTCTCATCCTCATCATATAGTTGATAAGATTAAATTTTATTTCTAAATTCATGACAATCCTTTTTAATATGTACATTTTTCATGAATTGACTTTAAAATCTCATCATAAAATATAAACGTGCATTATCACTTAAATCACATCTCATTGGTATTAACTTTTTTATTTTAAGTACTATTTTTTTTTTTTTTAAAGTGCAGGTTGTATATTTCAAAATTATTTCTTATGTTGTATTTGTTGTTATATAGTAATTTTTTAATGTTAATTATAGTAACCGAGTTATGCGTAGGTGTACAATTAAAAAAATATACTCTTATAATTCTCTTTTATTCATTGAACAATATTGTAATTGATCAATTAAATTTTATATTAGTATAAAAATATTAATTGTGAGATTAATTCAAAAATCTATTTAAATAATAACAAGTATTTATAGAAAATATATAATAATTTTATATTTATATATTTTTTTAAAACAATGTTTATGTATATTTACTTTTATATAATATAAAAATTTAATTAAAAATATTTTTAATAATAAATTATGAGAAGCACAAATTTAGGACTAATTAATCAAAAATTTTAATTTCATTATAAATGCTAAGCCTTTAATCAAATTAAAAATTACATAGAATTGATTCATAAAATTAGAGATGAAAATTAATTGGATTAGGAATTTATATTACGAAATTTGAATTTTATCCATTTAAAATGATAATATTCACCGCTCGTCAGGGGACGGACACAAAAATTTTATGAAAAGACACAAGAATTTTATGAAAAGGCACCAAAGATATACATAGAAATTAAAAAAAAAAAGGACACTATAATAATAAAATAAATTTATTTAAAAAATATAAAATAACAAAAATACAAAACATATATTTTAATTTAGAAATAATAAAAAATAATTACAATATTATTGGTAAAGAAAATGAAGGAAAATGAAAGGAAGTGAAGGAAAATGTGGAAGAAATATAAAGAAAGGTGAATGGGAAAAAAAAAAAGAAAATTAAACTAGATAATATTTTATTAAGAACTAAATAATTAATTTTTTAAAATAGAATGATTATTTTATTAATTTTATTAAATTTTAAGAATTAAATAGTAATTTACCTGAAAATTTAGAATGTTATGCTCTAATATGACGTGAATGTTAGAGATTGAGAATAATTTTGTATATTAAGAATTGAAGGATTTACGTGTTACAGATATAGAAGGAAATAAATTAAATGATAACTACAAAATAATAAGATAACTATATCTAATAGATAATATACCCAAGTTATATATATGCACGAGACCATAATCTTGGGTACCACGGCGGTAACTGTAGTTTTTCTTCATCTTAATTTTAGTAAGGAGATTTAAGTAGTTAATAACATCTTAATCACGTTAGAGACATTTTTAGGGTTGGATGTTGTTTTTATAAGTTATCCACAATCCAACGAAATACTTAAAAATGGAAAATTCTTGGACTGGAGGATAGCCTCTCCCATAATCTTATAACGCTGTGTAATGATTTCTCAAATATCTCTTCCATTTCAAATGACTTGTCAATTTTTATGGCAGATACCTCAGAAAGCCAATTCACCAGAATTTACATACAGCCGACATTTAATTTCATTCTATAAAGACTCATGAAAAATCTTTATGGTTGTGATTCAATGCTTATTTTGTAGGACAATAAATTAAATTCAATATATGAATCTAGAAAATAATTTAATACATCAATCTTTTTCACATGAATTTGATCTCATATAAACTTTTATGTATATATAAGTATAATGTGCACTCAATAATTTTTTATGAAATTCTATATATCTTTACTTTTATTTTGAACAAATTAATGAAATCTATTATTTACATAGAGAAATAAATAAATAATATTTTGAATTACTAATCCCTGAATTTATTTGTTGACGGAGTATAGTAGATATATACTAGTTCTTTTTTCTCAATTAACTTAAGATTAGACGAACAATTCTTTGCATTTTTTTTCTTTTTAAATCATATAAATCCATGAAAAAATATACTTTTTTTTTTCCTTGTCATGTACAATAACGATATCATATCGTAATTTAAATTTAATAAAAAAAAATATTATTAACTTGTAAAAAAACTTATCAATCTCATCCAAATTTAATATTTTATAAAAAAAAATTTATTTGATTCATTTAAAATTAATTTTTTAATTTCATCGATATTTATATAAAAAATCTTTTTATTTTTAGAAAAAACAAAAGTATGATTTTGACATGAGACATTATTTTTTGGATCCATAAAGCACTACCAGAAACAATCTTTCTTTCTTTCTTTCTCACTATAAACATGGCTTCATCATTTTAGGCAATTCAATCAGTTAAATAATGTGTGATATTTTAATTATTTGAGTCATCTCTTGATTAATTATTATTATGAACCTAATTCAAAATTCAGCCTAAGATAACACCTCCCTTAATTAATTACCTCAAATTCTTATTTTAAATTCCTGAAAATGATAGAACAGAGGAGGAGGGGCAATCGGCAGAGTACGGGCTCTTGCAATTAATTACGTACACGATTTCTCTGTGCATGGTATTATTTAGACGTTGATATAATATTTTGTCTTATTTTATCAAGTGATAAGTTTAATAAACAGTTGCTTGGTTCTTTATATTCTTCTACTCTTGTCCTTGTTTTCATGGATTCATGATTCTATTCTCTTCATTTCAGTCAATTTTATTATACTTAAGGGATAATAATAATATAAATTAAAATTTTTGATTTCTGAAAAAAAAAAAATAATTATTCATTATTTTACTTTTTCGTAATTTTTGTTTATTTTAATAAGTACAAATATTCAAAGAGCAGATTTCTTTGTATTATTTTTTGTGTTTTTGTTTTTTTCTCTAATGGGAGTTATTTATTCTTTTTTTATGTAAATATTTTTTTTTTCCAATTTTAAAGTTATTATTATGCCCATATGATATTCAATTGATGTTAAAGATTTTAATGAAAATAATAAATTAAATATTTATAATTATAGGATTAAATTTCATTTAAAAATATAAAAATTAAATTATGATATAATATAATTATTAAGGGTAGCGTATTTATTGTTATTATGTCAAGTTAATTATTTTAATCAATATAATTTTTTTTATTTATAAAAATTATTATTTTTTGTATTGAATTTATGAATATAATTTATAAACTTTTATATTTTATTTATTTTTAATTATATATATAAGTAATTGCAAGTTACAAGGTTAGGGGTAAATACCAATTTGGTATCTGAATTTTACCTCAAAATTATATTAATTAAGAGTATTAAAATTGATAAAGTGAATTTGTGGTCTCAATTTATATTTTTAAATAATAAAAAAAATACTAAAATTAAAACTTAAAATTAATATAAAAAAAATGAACCCAGATATCTGGGTTCATCAAACCAGGAAAACAAGCTAGCTTCATATCTATTTCAACTAATAAAACTTCTAAATCAAAAAGTCAAACGGCTACTTAAATCACAATATATAAAAATCCAATATTCCATTTTAAAACCTGGAGCTTGGATTTTGAGTCTCGAAATCCTTCAAATCTACATCCAGAGTGTATCTTATAGGCATCAAATGGCTGCAATTAACCACTTCTAATAAATGCCTTCACACGCGACTTCTTAGCTGTCTTCTTGGCAGAGTCTTTCTTGATCGCCTTCGACGGGTACTTTGATATTCCGGCCTGAACGAGGATGGTGCCCTTGTTGGATTTCAAGAACTTAACCATCCTCGATTTCTGGCTGAGGCGAGCGAGAGGTTTTAGATCTGGGTTTTTTTTATTTCGTTTGATGAACCCAGATGAACCGGGACAGATCTGGGTTCATCTCATCTATTTTTTTTTTTTATGTTTTTAATTTTGATATTTTAGTATTATTAACCTTTAATTGGCCAAAAATAAAATATGAGAGGTTAATTGAATTATTTTGAACACTGAGTCCTATATTACATTCTACTAAGTTATATAATGGATGAAATTTTTGTCTGATTTAAATTTATTATAGTCCGAAATTAATAGCATATATAACTTCATTTGCAAAAATATTTAAATTTTAGTCTCGATAAAGCTTTTTTAGATATATATGATGTTAATCAAAAGTTAGTAAAGTTAGGTAATTTTATAAATTTGGTTAACTATAAAGTTACATAATTCATCAAGATTTTAATAACAATTTTAATTTTTATGACGTCATTCATAGAAATACTATGAGTTTTGATCTAAAATGAGATGGGTGCAATTTTTTTTACTGAAATGTTAAATAAGTTGCTTATATAGTTGAAATTCGACTAATTTTTCTTTCTTTTCTAATCTTGGTTCTCATACCCATACAGACTCCTAAATAAATGTCTGAGACCAAGTAAATAGGACAAAATTAAATTTCCTATTCAAATAGGGGTTTAATTTGTTTTTATCCATGGATTTATAAATAAATCATCAGCTTTACCTTGATTAGGATTTGTCTTCTTCGTCCTTAAAATCAGCCTTTTTTCCTCCCGGGAACCACAAGCAACTCAAGTAGTTAGAGGGTGTTTGATAGAGCTATTGTTAAATATATGATTGATATAAAAATGTGATTATCAAATCGTTAATAGCTAAAAATAGCTTATAACTGTTTAGTTTATATGATTTATCGATTGAAGAGAAATTTTATTATAATTGAAATTTTTAGTTGACCAACTAAACAATATAAATTTTTTCAATAAACGACGCGCATATTAATAATCGACAATTAGGGGTGTTTGACACCAACCAAACAGCCCCTATATATATTAGCTAGGTTCCCTCTTACTTCGCACACAAAACCAAAATCACTTGCCTTTAAAACAACAGAGAAATGGAAGCAAATTCACTTGTAATCTACGCATTAATGGCTATTCTAATTCTCCAGTTCTCTACCCAAATAAATTCTATCAAACCCACTGATCCATTACCAAACAATACAAATACCCAATACATCAAAACATCATGTATAAACACAACCTATCCAAGATTATGCTACCACTCCCTTTCAATCTATGCAAGCGAAATCAAGACCGACCCTGAATTGCTAGCCAATATTGCCCTTAATATCACCCTAAAAGCCACAAAATCAACGTCAAGATTGATGAAAAGGTTGTCCAGAATTCATGGTTTAAAACCTAGAGTGACTGCAGCCGTAGTAGATTGTGTAGAGGTAGTTGGTGACGCTGTTTCTGAGCTTCAAAGTTCTATTGGGGAGATGGATCAAGCTAAAGGGTCAAACTTTTATCCAGTAATGGATGATATCCAAACATGGGTTGGTGCAGCCTTAACAGATGATGATACTTGTCTGGATGGATTTGCTGAGTCGTCTACGAATGGGAATGTGAAGATTATTATAAGGAAACATATAGTGAAAATTGCTCATCTTACTAGTAATGCCTTGGCTCTTATCAATAATTATGCTTCTTATTATACTAATTTACAATAATGTTGCTTTGTTGTTCTTTTTTGTCTTTTTGTAATATGTAGTAATTTACTTTCTTGTGAACCCAATTCTCAAGAAAGCTCAAGTGAGTGAAAATTTCAGCTTGGGGGCTTACTTATCATCTTTTGAAATTATTGATTAGAATGGTTTATTTAGTGGTTTGCCATATATACACAAGTTCCCAATACCAAGTTCAACTCAGAGGGCAATTGCTTGAGGTTTCTTTGGGTTGAGTATTAAGTGTAATTTTTATTTTTTTTTATTTTACTAGGAACTCAAATCATATATGTAATTATGGGTAAGTTTTATTTAGATGTACAAGTAAATTTGTTTTTATATGGTTCAAATTATTTATTTATTTATTTTTCTCTTTTTGCCTCTCCAATAAAAATGGTGTACGTTGAGACACGATTCCCATTTGCCAGTGCCCTACAATACAATGAATCGATAGTTAGTCAGAAGAAAAGCAAAAATAAATAAATGGCAATGGAGCGGCCAAAGCAAAATATCTGGGAACTTTGCTTCAAGTCATTAATGAAAAGCAATTCTAGAATATTATTGATAGATGATTAAATAGTAATAATAATAATAAATCTCTAAATTGAAGGGTACTATAATTTTGACTAAAGATTTCAAAGATGCATGAAAATTTATCAGTTATATTATGATAGTATTAAATAAATAAAAAATCAAATAAAAATTATCAAGTAGAAATAAGAATATGTTGGAGTTGCTTAGTTTTTATTAATTTGATTGGAATAAGAAATTAGAGGACATTTTATTCATTATTAAAAAAAAATATTATTATACATATTAAATTAGAAATTTAATTTTTAACTATAGAAGTTGAATTTTAATTTTAAATGACTCAATAGGTTTAATACAAATCAACTAATATAAATGAATTTTTGAACGTCTGAATAGATATTGAAGTAAATTTTTTATTCAAGAATTCTTCAAAGTCAATTGTTGGAATCATGGTAGGGATTAAAAATGTGGTTAGAAAACCCATCAGACAAAGTGGGTCCAGTTTCATTGTAGAGTAGGCCTTGGATTGGGTCCTAGATGCTGGTTATTGGGCTCTTCCTGTTTTCTTCTTCTAAGTTCAAACATTGCACAGTACAGTTTTTGACTAATTTATCTTTCAAGATTTTTAGGATTGGATGATGTTATGAAAGGAGATTGTTAATGTTTGAATCTTAATTTTTCAAAAAAAAAAAACTTTTTGACATTAAATAAAATAATTTTTATCCCAAATAAATTAATTCATTTGCAAAGATGAGAAATATGATCTCTCTCACCCCATATTTATTAACTGTAATGCCAACCAAGAATAAAAAAATAAATAAGGTATGAAATTATTCATTTACAAATATAAGGTATGTTTGGAATTATATCAATATCTAATACTAAAATGTCACATTCAATTTGTTCTTAAAAAGAATCTTCAATTTCGATCTTATAATTGTGTAGAGTAGTAGACAAACAAATAACCACTTAAATATGAAGGTATATATGTTACTTTCAATCAACATCCACTCCTATAATTTGGCCCATTGGGCTCTCAAAGTTCAAACCTTGCACAGCAAGTATTTGTATTTCTTTGTTTATGGTTTTATTAACAAACTAGCATTTTTTTTTTCCAAGCAATTTGGTAGTCTTACCTATTCAGTATGATTATAAAGGAAAACTCTTGCTTAGCTAATAATCTGAATCATTTCTTTTTCTTTTTATCAAGTGAGAGTGTAATTGAGTTGCCCATTATTTGACAAAACAGGTCCAACTGCAGTGTGCTTGGATTATAAATGTATTACATTTTCAGATTGAGAGACTTAATATAATGTTGGAATTTATTCGTAATACACATATACTGTTATAAAAATGAAAGTAATAATAATAATAAAAAAAAGTATTACAGTTACTTCTGTAATGTTGTTCTTTGTGTGTATTTTGGAATATACATCTAAATATAAATAAATAAAGAATTTAATTATATTGATTTAGTTTAAATTTTTATAGTGAAAGTGTGATCCAACCAAAAAGATAATAAAATAATTCGCATATTTTCAAATTACTCCAATTGCCCCTTATTATCAAGTAAGTTAAAAAAAAATTTATGATGTTAGAATGAGTTTTTATGCTGATTTATTGGACTAAAACTCATTAATATCTAATTACTTGTAAACCGGTCATTCCTCTATTAGCAAATTACTTATAGACTGATAACTTATCAAATATCAAATTTATGTGGTTAGCAACCCATCCAAATACCAAAATATATATGAGTTTAAAACTCATTAAAATATCAAATTATCTTTAGTAATCCAATTTATCAAAATACTAAAATATTAAATTACTTATAAATTGTGTCTTAAAAATTAAAAAATTGTCAAGTTGTAATCAGATCAAACTAATTAGAGATTGTTGAAATATCAAATTCAATATTAGTGAATTATAAAAATAAACATCAAAATATATCATATTAACTTAATTAAAATTTTTATGATTAAAATAATTATTCCAAAATGATTACAAAATAACTTATACTTTTAAATTATTCATATTATTTCAGATGACTAAGCAAGCTAAAAATTCATTCAGTGTGAATATTTAATAATATTCATATTTTCTGGGAGAGAAAAAAAAAGTCTATTAAACTTGGCCAATTTCTAATCTCTTCTAGTTATATATATTTAAGATTTTTTTTTTTTTTTGTCTCTTTTGACAATTATTCACAAGTCATATCAAACACTGAGGATAGATTAGAAGTTGGGCCATAAATTATCGCAACTGAGAACCAAAATTAGGTATGGTTCGTGTGGCACATGGGGACAACAATTGTCTCAACCATAAATAAATTAATACATTTATTTTCTTTGAATATTGTAATTATATATTTTAAATATAATTAATAATTAAAGTTAATAAAAATATTTTAATTTTTTAAAATTATAAAATTTATTTAAAAATATCAATTATTTTAATAAAAATTAATTTAATTATTTTCAATTTCATTAATTTAATTATTTAAAAATTTAAATAAAATTAAATTTAAATTAAATATAAAATTATAGATTTATAAATAAATTTTATAAAATTTTATGAAATTTATTTATACTAAACAACAAGTTAATAATTATATTACATTATATTTAATTTATTTGAATACATATAATTTTATATTTTGGAGAACTGATGATATTTTTTTAAATCCTTCTTTTTTGCATATATTTATAATTTTTATTTACGTTATGCTTGATTTAATTTTATTAAAAAATTTATTTAATTTATAAATAAATTTTAAATAGAATTTATCTCATATTTGGTATATTAAATAATAAATATATAATTCATTTTAAATAAAATGAATATTGTATTTAGTGTAATTTTAAAATTTATTTTAATATTTCACTTGTTAAAAAATACTCCTATTAATGTATTATTTACTTACTTATTTTCTTTTCAAAAATTTATATATTATATTAATGAAAATATAATTATTTATAACTCAATTTAATATTTATCAATAATAAATTTATATATATATATTATTTTTTAAAAAATAAAATATAATTTTAGGCATAAATAATTAAATTTATTAATGAATTTATATACTTGTAAAAAATTTGAAGAAAAAATCAGTTAGTTATTTTCTATCCTCCCCATTTTAAAATATTTGATTATAATATTTAGGAAGAAAATTATCAATATTTTTTCTTTGTTAATAAATTATATAATATTTTAAAACTATGGTATTAAATTATAAATATTTTAAATACAGTTCAACCATAATTTTAAATCAATACTTAAAAATTATAATATTTAGAGTTGTAGTAAATTAAAAATATAAAATTAATTGAAATATAATTAAATAATTAATTTTTTATTTTAAATATAATTTATTAAAAATTATTTAATCACAATATATAATTTATATTTAAAAAAATTATGAGGTTGGAGTGAAATTTTAAGTTATAGTTAAATTAAAAAATAAAAATAATTGAAATAATTAGATAATTAATTTTTTTAGAGTTTATATTCAGTGAATCTAATTTTCATAGTAATTATGATAGATAAATTATAAAACTGAATATTTAACGTTATCAATTCCGACTAATCAAATATGATTGAAAAAAAATTATTATTTTAAAATATTTATAATTTATATTTTTTAACATTTATAATTTATATTTTTTAACATACAAATTAAAAAATTAAAAAATTATTATAATTTTAAAATAAAAAATAAAATATTTTTATTTTAATATGAAAAATAAATAAAAAATAAAAATAATTAAGTAAATATTTAATAAAAAATTAAAAAATAAATATGTTTTTAAAAATAAAAAATTACATATATTTAAAAAAAAAAAGAAGGAAAGTTGAAACAATCAATTAATAAAAGGAGAGTAAAATATTAAAGTTAATAAGGGTATTTAAATCTTTTAAAATATATTAATTTAATATTATGAAATTTATTTGAAAATATCAACTATTTTGATAAAATTTAATTTAGTTGTTTTTAATTGTACAAATTTACTTATTTAAAATTTTAAATGAATTTGAATTTAAAATAAATATAAAAAATAGATTTATAAATTAATTTTATAAAATTTATTTATACTAAATAAATACAATATTGAAAATCTCGTTGTATTTACAAATTGATGTTTTTGAGCTACACAATTAAACTTAAATCCTAATTCTATTTTCATCAAATAATAACTCAAATACAAAAAAAAAAAACACTAATTTTTATAACATCTGATTGATATATATAAAGATTTGGCTAAAATGTCATGAAATCATATAATATATAGGAATTACAATTATTTGGCATTAAAAAAGAATAAGATTAAACAGCTAAGCATTTCCAGTATAATAATTCAAAAGATATATACAATCTACAATATCTTTTTGTATCAGTCAAGACAGTGATCACAAATGGTATTAAGGTGGATGCAAATGTATAAATAATATGTTTTAATTAATAGATTTATAGGTTTAATTTAGGGATAATTATACACTTCTCATGTTTTATTATCATAAAATAGTTAATTGATTAATGATCTGTTTTGTATTTTCCTTTTAGAACTAATTGATTAATGTGTTTTGATGGAGTGTTATTAATATTATTTTTTATATAAGGCAAATTTTGTATAAATAATATTAAAGATTGTCAATCTGAATCATATTTTATGTGAGTATAAGTATATATTCTCATTTTATCTAATAATTTTTCATATATATAATATTGTAAAATGTTAATCTGATTCATATTTTAGCTCACTATGAAAATATAATTTCATCTTATTTAATAATTTTTTATTATATATATATATATATATATATATATATATATATATATATATGTGTGTGTGTGTGTGTGTGTGAATGCATTATATAATGCGGGCCCTAAATTATCATCATGTCTGTGAGATAGGATAATTGGACCCATCTGATCACAGTTTTTTCCATTTTTCTATATTAATCAAAGCCTTATCTTTAACTTATTAGTGATTATATTATGTTGTTTTCTTGAACTTTATGCGTAATGCATGTAACTAGTTATTCATTCAGCTGCCAAATCTCAACACCCACCCCAGCCAATGCCTTCCCTGGATATATATCATATATACTCCTCCAACTTTATGCCTTAATTTGCTATAAATTGCGATCGGAGAGATCAGTTTATCAAATTAACACTCCTTTGGTAATTAATTTCCCTAGCAAACCTTGAGAAAAGTATTCTAATAAATTATGGGAAATTCAATTCTAAGCCATGCAATAACAATACCAATTTTAATTATTCTGTTTTTCTCTGCCCACATGATTAAAATCTCTACCTCAGCCCACACAGATAATACCCAATACATAAAAACATCTTGTGCTAAAACAACATATCCTGAATTGTGCTATACCTCTCTTTCAAGTTATTCAAGCCAAATTCAAAATAACCCAAAAATGTTAGTCCATGTTGCCCTCAATGTAACCCTAAAGTCCACAAAATTAGCTTCAGAATTAATCAAAAACCTATCTAAGCGCAGTGAATTAAGCCATAAAGAGGCTGCAGCAATGGCTGATTGTGTGGAGGTTGTTGGTGATGCAGTAGATGAGATAGAAAGGTCTATTGGGGAAATGGGTCGAGCTAGAGGATCATCTTCAGACCCTGTAATTAATGATATTCAAACTTGGATTAGTGCAGCCTTAACCGATGATAATACTTGTTTAGATGGATTTTCCGATAATGATACTATTGCTATGGATGGTGAAGTGAAAAATATCATAAGGAAAAATATGGAAAAAGTTACTCATTTGACAAGCATTGCCTTGGCTCTTATAAATAGGTTTGCCTCTTCACAAGGAAATTCAGCCTTAATCCTTTGAGATATAGAGCCATGGCCGTTGCTTTAATAAATTAAAGCTTGGGCTCATCTTTTCTACAATTATTATAATAATGAGTTATATATTATGATAGTAAGTATTGAGTTTATATAACTAGCGTCTTAATTTAGTAATAAAATAATATTATTTTATAATGACATTTGTCATTAGAATTTGAATATTATTAATATTAAATTTTATTATCGAATACTAAAAAATAAATATTTGGTCTATATATTAATTAATTAGTTCAATAAGGGTATGGGCTAATATTATTTGGGCTTAATTATTGTTGTCAAAGTGTCATGCAGGTGTATGTGTAGACTTTGCTATATGAATAATAAGAGTATGAATACATGTGATTAAATAAGTTTACACATATTACCTTTGTCCTTTAACATGATTTGTTGAATGTTTATAATATATCGATGATGATATTTATCTTTTAACTTGAAACTTCATTATCATTTATTTCATCTGAGAATTTTTAGTTCAGGCTTTATGTAATTAAATTATTCAATGTTTATAAACAATGGGATTTTATGCTTCTCAAATTCTCATGTTTATAAAAGAATAATTTAATCATAAGGGCCTCAAATTTTCAGTAAAAAACTCTTAAATGGATCATTAAAAAGCCAAAATGTTAATTATTCTCATTTACAATTAAAATTACTTAAATATGATTAAGAAAATAAATAGATAATATTTTTTTTAATATTAATTAAAATTACTTTTTCATATTTATTTTTCAAATGATATCATTTTATTGTAAAATTATTAATTCAATTATACTAAAATCATTATTAAAATTATAAGATATTAAATTTGAATTTTATTAAAAATTAAATTTATATATAAAATTTTTTTATCACAAAATTAAAACATCAATTAAAATAAATAAGAATTTGAGCCGTTTGAATTTGTGTGATTAAATTAAATCGCACGCTCGTGTGCTATTTTAAGCTTCAAGTTTGGATTGGCAATTATCGAAAGGCCTCTTCAGTCTTCTCTTATAAATTGAGGATAAAAATTTTAAGATATGTGGCAGCTTTCAAGCCATTGCTATTCAAGGTCTTTATTTTTCATTTTTCCACATTTGATAGAAAACAATCCTTAATTCTTTGACATTTTTAACCATCATAATCTATAAAATTTCAGAATTGCCATTTTTCTCATTTGAGAATCATTGTTTTTTTTCCTTACCCTTTTAAGGTAATATAAAACAATAATTATTTCATGTGAATGTGTTGTCCTACAGAAATTGCTACCTTCTTAAGAAGAGTTTTTATTTATTAGAATTTAAGTTATTTTTGAAGTTATGAAATCATAAATTCTAAATTTAATCAAAGTTAGTTAATTTATATAATAATAATAATAATAATTTATTTAATTTAATTAAATTTTAATAAAATGTTAATTCCTGGAAAATTAACTCAGATTAAGTACTGGGCAATATAGGTATTTCAATCACATAGGTGAATAATACAAACCTCCAATTTTCAAATATATATATATATATATACAGGGCATATATTGAGGCTGGGAAGTAGCGAAACAGAGCTCCAAGGCAGAGAAGTTTTTCGTTATCCATCAATAACATCCATTCACTACTCAACTCTGAGCGAGGGAAAGACAGAGAAACTTCTCCATTAAACCAAGAAAATGGCGGCAGAGACTGTCAGATTAACGTGTTCTGGTTCGCGTTCATCACTCTGCGGCTTCAATGGGTCTCAAAGGAAAGTTAATTCTCCTTCTAGCCCAATTCGGTTTCTGGGTCTCCCTCTTCGAGCTTCAGTCTTCCCTTCTTCAATCTCTTCCTCGCTTTCTCATTTATTGGGAAGCGTGCGTATCGGCTCTCAGTCTTCTAAAGTCTCCATTTCACGTCAACAACAGAGGAGGAACTTCTCTGTCTTTGCCATGGCTGCTGAAGGTCATTCTTTCTCTATTTCTTTCAATTTAGTTTATTTGCTACTTTAATTACTGAATTTCTTTGTTCTAATGCCATATATTATGCACCCTTTTGTTGGGATCGTGGTATTTGGGCTTTTTTCTGTGTTTTATCCCATTTTTAATATTTCTTTTCCTTTCTTTGATATGTTGATGATGGAATTCGGAAATTAGGTTTCTGATTCCTTTTTTTTATATATATTTTCTATATTTATTTTAAGCTCACCCAACACTCGCTGGCTTTTTAAAATTTAGATTTTGTTAGCTGATGGGTTGGGGTAACCAAGGGTATCATTATCTATAATTAGGCTTCTTATAGTACAATTTTGTGTTTAATTGACGAGTCAATGATGATATTTTTGAGCTGGAATAATGAGGTTTGATGTTTGCAAATAATTTGGAAGTACAAATTACATTTCCCTTGCCAAGGTGTCTGCTTTTTTTATGTTCTTCAAAGAAAAGCAATTCAGTCATGAGAATAAATTTTTGTTAAAAGTCACTTAATTATCCTACTTGAAATAAATAATGTCGCCAGTTTTTCTTTTTTTGCACTATAGATTATGTGAACATCAATCATCATCATATGAAACATTGAAAATATGAAGTTACATTGTCAAATGATAACTGTTCCATTTCTCATGCTTTTAGTTTATATTGACATGTTTTCTGTCTTCTCCTTTTGCCAGAGGGAAAACGTGCAGTACCATTAAAGGATTACCGCAACATTGGAATTATGGCTCACATAGATGCAGGAAAGACTACCACAACTGAACGGGTTCTGTACTATACAGGAAGAAACTATAAAATAGGGGAAGTACATGAAGGGACAGCTACAATGGACTGGATGGAG
>CANXYC010716834.1:0-16757 GCA_948193065.1 Aleurites moluccanus
GTGCTTCCTTAAGAATCATATCCCTCAAATTATCAACTGCTGGAACACATAACCTGCTGCCATGCCTTAACATACCATCATTCACATTAAATCCTGGAGCTTTTTCTGATCCCACATCATTCTTTATCTTCACCAACTGAGGATCTTTGTCTTGAGCTTTTCTAATTTGATCAATAAGAAGCGGCTTGATTTGGAAATTTGCCAACAACACTCCTGAATCTGACAATTCCCAACTGATCCCCATATTATTTAATCTCCACACATCCCTCACTGGAGACCTTCTACTCACTTGAATATGGGAAAACCTCCCCAAGGACTTTCTGCTCAGAGCATCGACTACAACATTTGATTCCCGGGATGATATAAGATTTCACAGTCATAATCCTTAGGCAATTCAACCCAATTTCTTTGCCTAAGGTTAAGATCTTTCTGTTGGAATATATACTTTAAACTCTTATGATCTGTGAAAATCTCACACTTCTCACCATACAGGTAGTGTCTCCAGATCTTCAATGCAAACACTATTGCAGCCATCTCAAGATCATGAGTTGGATAGTTCATCTCATGCTTCCTCAACTGCTTTGAATCATAAGCTATCACTTTTCCATGCTGCATAAGCACACCACCAAGTCCCACTCTCGATGCATCACAATACACCGCATAGCCGCCTTTACCCGATGGTAAAGCTAAAACAGGTACCGTGGTGAAACAAGTCTTCAACTTCTAAAAGCTCTCTTCACATGCATCTGACCATAAAAATTTAACTTGCTTCTGGGTAAGCTTGCTCAAAGGAGCTGCAATCTTGGAGAAATTTTGAACAAATCTCCTGTAATAGCCTGCTAAACCTAAGAAACTTTTAACTTCTAAAACTTTCGTGGGTTTCGTCCAACTAAGGATTGCATCCACCTTTCTAGGATCAACTTTAATCCCTTCTTTGCTCACTATATGCCCCAGAATGCCCACATTCACAAGCCAGAATTCACACTTCGAAAACTTGGAAAATAGCTAATGCTCTCTCAAAATCTGCAACACAATTCTAAGGTGTTCCTCATGCTCTTCTTTACTCTTAGAATACACAAGAATGTCATCAATAAACACAATGACAAACTTGTCCAAGAATGGCCTGAACACCCTATTCATTAAATCCATAAATGTAGCTGGTGCATTAGTCAATCCAAAAGGTAACACTAAGAACTCATAGTGTCCATATCTGGTTCGGAATGCTGTCTTCAATACATCCTCATTCCGAATTCTCAACTGATGGTACCCCGACCTCAAGTCTCTCTTGGAGAAATGACTTACACCTTGCAACTGATCAAATAGATCATATATTCTTGGCAAAGGATACTTGTTCTTGATAGTTACCTTGTTGAGCTGGCTGTAGTCTATGCATAACCTCATAGAACCATCCTTCTTCTTCATAAAGAGTACAGGTGCTCCCCACGGTGAACTAATGGGTCTAATAAATCCTTTTTCAAGCATATCTTGCAACTGAGTCTTCAATTCTTTCAATTCAACTGGTGTCATACGGTAGGGAGGAATAGAAATCGGACTTGTGCTAGGTAGCAACTCTATACCAAACTCTATCTCTCTATCCGGTGGAAAACCAGGCAATTCTTTAGGAAATATGTCCAGAAACTCATTGACTATAGGAATTTGCTCCAAACCTTTCACTTCCTTACTAGTGTCCCGGACATAAGCCAAATACCTTTGGCAACCCTTTCTTAACAACCTTCTTGCCCCAATGGCAGATATTACATTGTATGGCACTTCGCTCCGTTTCCATTGGAACTTAATTTCCTCACCTGAAGGTGGCTTAAATACAAGCTTCTTCCCATTACAATCTATAATGGCATAGTGCTTGGACAACCAATCCATGCCCAAAATTACATCAAACTCCAACACTGGCAATTCAATCAAATCCGCATTCAAGTTCTTGCCACGTATGCTAACCACACAGGATGGATAGGTGTTCTGAACTTCAATCTCTTCTTCTAAAGGAGTAGACATAACCAACACACTCTCAAGCAATACACAAGGCACATGCAACTGTTTAGCAAAACAGGATGATACAAATAAATGTGTAGCTCTTGAATCAAACAATACTCTAGCATTCAAGGCTTGAATCAGAAGAATACCTGTAACACCGTATTGGATGCTTGGGCTTCATGTTGTGCTAAGGCAAAAACTCTCCCTCTGCCTCTACCCATAGGAGCTAATCCTGAAGCCTGAGACTCATGCTGACCTGATCCTCTGCCAGCCTCAACAGTCCTGCCCAGAATACCTTTACCTCCTCCTGGCTGCTGACTGATGCTCCTCTCTCTGCTCATCTGAACTGTAGCCTGAGAAGCCTGAGGTCTAGCTCCAAAAGAAGGCTGTGGATAATCCTTAAGGAGATGACCATACTGTCCACACCTATAACATCCACATGTTTCAAAGAAGCAAGGTCCTTTATGAAGCTTACCATATGTAGGATAAGAAGGATTAGTCCTAGGTGGTACGAAACTGGCTGCACTATAGCTCACTTGAGGAACAAATCTAGAGGGATTCGGTCTCTGCTGGGATCACCCTGATGGTCCTCTATATCCCCCTCAAGCAACTGATTGAGGCAAAATATTCATACTCTTTACCCCACTATCCTGCCTAGAAGAACTTCCAATTTTAGCCTTCTTCTTCTCTTCCCTCTCTAATCTGGCTTCCATTTCTCTATTCTCAATTATTCTTACTTTGTCCTCCAGCTTGGAGTAAGAGTCAAACTCAAGAGCAGCCACAACTTTAAATAATGGAGCTATAAGCCCCCTATGGAACCTCTAAATCTATGCTGCTTTTGTAGGCACAAGGGCTGGAGAAAACTTACTCGACTGACTGAATTTGTTTGCATATTCTTACACAGTTATGCCTGGAGTCTGAACCAACCTCTCAAACTCGATGGATTTAGTGTCCCTTACACTCTCTAGAAGAAACTCATCAAGGACCAATTCTCTGAATCTCTCCCATGATAAATCTTCATTATCCGGAAGCATACTAGAAATGCTTCTCTTGAACCAATCTTTTGCTTCAGCCTTCATCAAATAACCCACAAATTCTATAGCTCTTCTGTCCGGAATTCGCAGAATCTAAACTTTCTCTTCTATCTCTTCCAGAAAATCTGTAGGATCCACTTCCCCCTTATATTTTGAGGGCTTAAGCTTGAGAAATCTTTCAAAGGATACCTTTTCTTCTTGACGCACTACCGGTGGTGGAACTACTAGAGGAACAGGGATTTCTGGAACTACCAGTACTTTAGAAGCCTGCCGCTGCCTTTGCTGATTAATAAACTCTGCTAATACCTCATAGTTTCTTTGCAGCTGAACTAACTATTGTGCCATATGAGCCACATCTATTAGTGGCACAGGAGGAACCTCATCTCCTCTATTCTCTCCTACTGAACCTTCTTTAAAAGGTAAATCTCGCCTAGGATGGCCTCGACCTCGTCCTCTACCGTGACGCGAAGGCATCTCGATACTGATAAGAAGAACAAACATTATCAGACTCACTACGCACACTTAACGCATATATATATATATATATCAAAGGAAGACACAATTGGATGAGACATGATCCTATGCTCCGTAGTTATCTTAATCAATACTTATACTAGTGTTCATGCATCTCTATCTATCTTCTATGCTAAGGATTATAAACCTAGAGCTCTGATACCACATTTGTCACACCCCAACTCCAGTGGTGCGATGGTCCTAGGGCAAGGGTAGGCTTAAGGCCACCATAAACCCGTAGAACTCACAAATCCTGGATCTCATGCACAATTATATCAATTACAATATCATATAATATCATATTCATAATCCATATAAGCATAACTCATTCTTTACTATATCATTTCATAATTTCCTCTTGTTCCTTACTGATCAAAAGATGCATCTTACATCACTAAGGAACAATAGTACCTAAAAAGGTAACAATTCATATATCAAATATATTATCACCCTTAAATGACTAACTACGGAGCTCTAGAGTATAGTCCCATTATATATTGTGTCATAATACCATTTAATGAACATACATAATCATATATCAAAAGAATTACAATGGAGGCTTCTTGGGATGAATAAGTCAATAAGCTTGATCTTCTCTATTAGCTCCCTCCCGAGCTACACTACCACCTGAAATCCATAGAAGAGGAGTGAGCCTTCAACTCAGTAAGATATGAACATCATGAATCAAGAATTTGAATATCAAATCATAATCATGTACATATATTTAGATATAAATGGGTATGAAATAATCTCAAATTTTATTTGAAGGAACATGAGTGCTTATAATAATGAGCACCATCAAATCATATCACAAATCAAATCATAGTTCTTATTTAGAATATTAAATGCCCACAAAGAATGGTATTATCAAATCTCATATAATAGAACTGATCTCATGTCATATCATACGTATCAGTAGCCTTGCTACCTTAACGTGAATGCATGCTTGGCCAGGCATACGCCTAGAGCTCATGGTTCCCTCTAGGTGGAACACTGATAAAAACCCTATCAGCAAGGCTCCCAAAGTGCACGATGGACCAATGAATTTACTCTCACTAGGAAGAGCGTTCTATCCATAGGGTCATGTGGTTTCAATCTCATAAGAAGCATATTGGTCGCAAGACCATCAACATATATCATCATTCAAATCGAGTTTAACAAGTAAGAAGCATATGACCTTGATCCAAGAAGGTTGATCAAGTCATTTACATTATATATATATATATATGAACAATTTAAGAATGCTTGGTCATATTATTTCAAAGAACGATAATCAAATGAGATGTTCATACTTACCTCAACACAGTTTTCTCTTGAAATTTTCTCTAGCAAATTTCCAACTCCAACTCCTCAATTATTTTGATTTTCTCCTCCTAAGAAATTTTCCCAAATATACAAAATTAGGGTTTTCCTCAAATCAATAATATTCAAAATGATTTATGAATATTTAATCATCTTAGAGTTTTTATTCTTAATTTCCAATCCTTAATTTAATTTATCTCTTAAGAAAAAATCTGCATTTAATTCGGATTTACTGTTCATGCCACTATTCATGACAGTCCCAAAATTCTGATTTCTTCCATATTAATTACCATTAATGACTTTAAATTACTTGCGATAAATTCTACACACCCAATATTAATTATTCTAACCAATAGAATTATATAAATCTAAAGAAAATAACTTTGAAAGAAAATTTACCTTATTTCTTCAAAATTGAATTTCCTGAGATTTCTTGCTCAAATCTGATGATTTCTACCTTAAAATAGAATAATCTAGAGGTCTAATGCATTAATTTGAGTATTAATGTCTTAGAAAATAAAATGAAATTAATTTTGAGAAAAGACTAGAATTAACGAAGAAAGAAGAAAGGAAAAATCATGAAAAATGCTACTGGGCTGCTGGGTTTAAACAGACCACTGTCCCAAAAATCACGCTTGCCAGCTCGCCAATCCGCCTCGGCAAAGCTACCTAGCATATGCCAGCTCGCCATACTGATCCGAAAATTCCACTTCCCTAATCCAACTCGTATATGTCACCTCGCATATGCTGCCTCGCCAGACTCTCCTCACGAACTCTTCTTCGCATATACCATCTCGCATATGCCACCTCGGCAATGCCTCTTCGCCTCTTCGCCAGCTCACTTTGCCTATTTCCCTCTTTGCCAAATCCTGCTCACGAATTGCCACTTCGCACATTTCCTCTTCGCCAAACTCTGCTTTGCGAACTACCACTTCGCACATTCCCTCTTCGCATAATACCTCTTCTCATAATGCCTCTTCGCCAAATCCCTCTTCACGAACTGCTACCCCGGAAATCTCACCTTGCCACTTCGCCACTTTGCCAGCTCGCATTGCCGGCTCGCAAAATGCCACCTCGCATTTTGCCGGCTCGCCTTAACCAGATCCTACTGAATTTAACTCTTCCTCGGCAACTTATACTTAACCAGCTCGCAATTGAGCTACAAATGTCCAAACTTCCTGATTCTTTTTTTCACTTAAAATAAACATATAAAGGCTCAACATATCCAAAATTTAAATCACAAGAATAACTACACAGACCCTGGTGACTCTCTAAATTTCACCCAGACTTACTGCCCAGAATCTATCCGAACAGTCCTGATAAATCCCACTCTCCACTAAAATATACTTATCCAAAATTCCTAAAATTTTACATCCTATAACAAAAAACATAAAGAAACATTTTTTATGTTTACATCTTTGGCTCAATCTATCTCAGTCATTCCCAGAAATTCCAAATACACACAGACTTCCTGCAGAAATACCCAACCAGACCAGTTTTGCTCAATGGGACATAACTCATCACACACACAGAATTATACCAGCCAATTTTACAGAGCTATAAATGAGACATATATTCACAACTTTTATGTTTTATACTTTACCAAATTATTTCTTTAAAATCATGCAATCAATCTTACAAAATTCTGCAATTGAAACCAGAAATTTCTGGATTTCTCAAAACATCCATGTATTTAATTAATTAATTTTTCAAACATACATTTTAATTAAAATGACAGAAATGGCAGGTATTACATATGTATGCTATGTGAGTTAGACATAATTTTATGCTTAGGTATGATAATGATAGATTGAGCGTAATAACCAATAAGCTAAGTTGAAGTTAACATGTACCATTGTATTGATTTATGGATTATTAAACTTGAATTGATAAATTACATAGGTGATACGACTTGAATCCTTATTTGATGGAGGTATATATGCCTTAAATGAACTTAGGATTTCTTAAAATTATATGTTTGGGGAATTATCATCTCAATAAAAGTCAATAGGTATGAACTTAGTGATGACTCCTAGAGGAGGAAGTTTTATGATGGTAATAAACATGAATTCCTCAATAACGCTCATGAATTTCTTCATTGTATCAATTTCTAAAATTATATATAAAAGGTAATGAGGGTGAAGAAATAGTAACGCTCATTAATTTTCTCACTCTCCAAATTTGTTAAATTTTGGAATATCATCCCTTGATCACAAATATTGAAATTAAGAGTAACGAGCGTGCATTTCTTTGTAATGCCCATTACACTTTGCCAGCTATAAAAAAAGTCAATTTTCTTCATTTTCGAACCAATTATCATTTATCACTTTCTTTTATCTTCTTTCTCATTTCTTAAGCCTTACAACCTTACCAAACTCACACTATCATTCTACTTTTAAAACCACAAAGATTACTCAAAACTTGAAGGAAATCACCCATAAATTCATCAAGCTCCTCCATAGTCTTCTTTTAAATGTTATACAAAGTTTAGGGAGAAAATGTAACTCTCTCTCTCTCTTTCTTATTTACTTTTTTAAGTTCAACATGTCTTTATGGGAGTTGTTTAGGAGTTTTAGATAATAATTTAAGAGTATTAATTAGATGATTTAGTGATTGATTTGGATGATAAGTGAAATAAATGCTTTGGGGTGAATAGTATCATAATTAATAACTCTCTACCTTATATGATTATTCTTTTAATGGTTAAGTTGAGGTTATAAATCATCTAATTGGACTTTAAAAGGTCTAGAATCATAAGGATCTAACTCAAATCTTTATAGGTTTGTAATTCCTAATTTTGATGCTATGCTTGGATAACTATAAGGTGGAATTGAGTTAAATAGAGGTCAGTAAAGATGTTTATAGGCTAATATAAGCTGAGATATATGATAACAAGCTATGATTTCGTAAAGTATATGAAAATGATCTTTAAGGGTATGAAAGTATTTTTGCTATTTAAGTTAAATTCAAGTTAAAACATGTTATCTATGATGATTATTAATCATATTTAAAGGTTGGAAATGATTGGATTGTGCATATATGTTGATCTTGAGATAGGATCATTCCATTGCTTAAAAAATATGGTTATACATTCATATGACTTTGTTGTAAGAATGAGATTAGTTAAGTTTAACTTGTGTACATGTTAGATTAAGACTATTAAGCATTAATATAACTAAAATAGTTGAGTCTTATGTTATGAGTTTGAGTATTAATGGAACTAAATAAAGAGTTTTAGACCTAAGTTTCATGATGTTGTGGTTGTATTATATTGATCTTTTATAGCTTAAGGAAGAGGAGTAAGTAATATTAGGCCTTCCTCTTATTGACAGTTTATAAGGGAAGTCTTTTACTCTTTTTATTTGAGGTGAGTGAAAAATACACTATTATTCTTGTCCTTTTGTTTATATGGTCGTTCATTTGAATTTTGATGTTTCTTAAAGTTTCTTTCTATAAAGCCTTGATGTTCATGTTAAATTCTAATTATTTCTTTCAAATTTTGTTGATTATGTGTTAATTATGCTATTATGATACTCTGTAAACTTCATAGACTTTCTTAATGTAAGTTATGTAACAAGTGACAGAAGTTCCCATCTGATGTGGGATATCATCAAACTATATGCACATGAAAACCCTATGCTTGGGACATGAGCAATCTGATGTGGGATAAGGTTTATTATCTGTGTAATACCTGTTAATTTTTTTTATGCATGTTTGTTGAGATGATTGTGGATAGATTAGTATTTAAGAATTTCGGAATCTGTGTTTGGGAAGGATTTTGTGAGTCAGTATTCATAATCTTAAAGGAATAATTTGAAAAAGTGTAAAACATAAACGTTGTACATTTATATCTTATCTTTAATTTTATAGAACTGTTTTGTAAAATTTTGTGTGTGTGTGAGGAGATATGCTTCCTCGACCAGAACTTGTCTAGTTCGCTATTTCCTGCAGAAAGTCTGAGATTGTTTGTTTATTTTGAGAATGTTAGAGGCTGAATAAGTCAAAAGTGTAAACATAAAAAATGTTCCTTTATGTGTTATTTAGATGGTTGTAAAATTTCAAGGATATTGGATAATTGTATCTCAAAAAAGATCTAATTTAATCATACCTGCTCGGATAGTACTTGGAGAGTAAATTCAGGGTAAAATTTAGAAATTTACCATAAATTGTGTAGATCTCCTTGTGACCTAAATTTTAGATATGTTGAATCCCTACATGTTTATTTTAATTGACAAAAAGAATAGAGGAGTTTGGATGTCTGTAGCTCATTTGCGAGCTAGTTTAGTGCGAGTTGACGAGAAAGATTTTCCGGCTCGGCAGAAATAGGTAGTGCGAGCTGGCTCCTCGATTTCGAGGTGGATAGAGACTGATCGAGCTGAATTAGTGAGATTTACCGAAGTGGAGATTGGCAAAATGGAATTTGCTGAAGTGGAATTTGGCAAAGTGGAATTTGCTGAAGTGGAATTGGCGAAGTGGAGATTGGCGAAGTAGGATTGACGAAGTGGAGATTGGCGAAGTGGAATTTGGCGAAGTGGAATTTGCTGAAGTGGAATTTGGCGAAATGGGATTTGGAGAAGTGGGATTGGAGAAGTGGAATTTGCCGAAGTGGAGATTGGCAAAGTGGAATTGGCCGAAGCGGAATTTGGCGAAATGGGATAGGCAAAGTGGGATTGGCGAAGTGGAATTTGGCGAAGTGGAAATTGGCGAAGTGGAAATTTAAGTGAGGCAGTAGCTTATTTAAAAGAGAAGCAGTAGCCATTTTTTCACGATAACTTATTTTCTTTTCTTTCTTTCTTCTTCATTTCTTCTCCTATGTCTCTCCAATCTGTTCCATTTATTTTCTATTGCATTAATACTCAGAATTAATGCATTAAATCATTAAATTATCACATTTAAAGGTTTCAATCATAATTTTCAAGCCCAGATCCTTCAAGAAATCATTTTTTTGGGGAAATAAGATGATTTTCTCCAAACTTCATTTTCTTTTTAGATTAAGATTTTTTGGTAGCTAAAATAGTTATTTATGAGTTATATAGAACCTATTATGAGCATTTAAGGCTATTAATTATGGTTATTATGAAAGATACCAGAATTTATGAATTATGATGAATAGTGATGTGAATAGTAATTATGTTCTTATTTTTCAAATTTTCTTTAAGAGATGAATTAAATTGATGTTAGGAAACAATAATAGAGACTATGAGATGGTTAAAATTATAAGGAACCATATTATGTATTATTAATCGAGGAAACCCTAATTTGTAGAATTTGGAGATTTTGATTAGGCTTGGACAATTCAAGGATTTGATGAGGATTTTCATTTAATCAAGTGTTGAGCTTAATTTTGGAAAGTTTTGCTAAGAGGTAAGTTATGAATTACATAAATGTATATTTTCTCCTTATGAGATGAATTGTTAAATATTCATGTACATTCTTTATGATATGAAATTCTTATTTGATAACCTCCTTAATGAAATCACTTAATATATAAGAATGACTTGGTTATTTTTCTTAGACCAAGATCATGAACAAGCCTTTGATATGCATGATAAATGGTCTATTGACTAATTTGAATTTTTTAGAATACCTTATTATAATGAACCTTTGATATACATAAGTATAAGATGCTTTTCCCAATGAGAGTAAATTCGTTGGTCCATGTGCACAATGGGAGCCTAGCTGATAGGGTTTTTATCAGTGTTCCACCTAGAGGGGGCCATGAGCTCTAGGTATATGCCCGCGCAAGCATATGTGTATGTAAAGGTAGCAAGGCTACTAATACGTTATGATATGATATTAGTTCTATCTTATATGTGATTTGATAATGCCATCCTTTGCAAGCATTCTTATGTTCTAAATGAGAACCATGATTTAATTTAAGATATGATTTGATAGTGCTATTTGTTGTAAGCACTCATATTCTTTTCAAGTACAAACTTAAGATTCTTTCATGCCGAAGTATATGTATATGTATATGTTCATGATTTGATACTCAGATTCTTGATTAACCTAAAGTATTATGTAGTTCATATCTTATTGAGTTGAAGGCTCATCCCTCTTCTATGGTTTTAGGTGCTAGTGCAGCTCGAGAGAGAGCTAATCCAGAGGATAGAGCTTTTTGACTTCTTCTTCACAAGAAGCTTGGATGTAATTATTTTGGATATTATTTTGTTAAGTATACATATAATCATGTCTATTGAGAAGTATTCTCTTAGAGCTCCATAGATAGATATGGAATAGTTTTGATTTTGTTGTCATGGATGACATTTGTAGACTCTCATTTATTCCATATTGATGTTAGAACTATCTTTTGATTGGTAGGGAACAAGTGAAGATGTCCTGATATAAAATGATGATTTATGAAATATGATGTTTTGCTTTAGATAAGTGTATGTTATTATGTATGAGACAAGTTTAGTTAAGAGTTCTATGGGTTTATGGTGGCCTTATGCCTACCTTTGCCCTAGGACCGTCGCACCGGTGGTGATGGGGTGTGACAAAAAGTGGTATCAATGCTATAGGTTTATAATTATAAGATAGATAGATAAATGTGCAAGTTCCCTAGTATAAGTGCTTGATTAAGATAACTACGAAGCATAGGATTTATGTCACATCAATGTTGTGTATTCCTTTAGTATAGATATGCGTTAATCTTGTGTTTTGAGTCTAAGTTTGCTTTGTTTCTCTTCTTAGTATCGAGATGCCTCCGAGGCGAGGAAGAGGACATGGTAGAGGTCATCCTAGAAGAGGGTTACCTTCTGAAGAAGGGTCAGTGGGTAAAGTGGGAGGTGATGACGTTCCTCCAGAGCCACAAGTAGATGTTGTTTATATGGCCCAGCAGTTGAATCAGTTACAGAGGAACTATGAGATGATAGCTGAGTTCATTACTCAACAGAGGCAGTAGCAGGCTCCCCTAGTACATGTAGTTCCTGATATTCTAGTTCCTCCTGTCGTTCCTCCACCCACACCAGCAGTGGTACCTCAGGTTAAGAAAGTTTCATTTGAGAAATTCTTGAAGCTCAAATCTTCAGAGTATAAAGGTGAGGTCGATCTTACAGATTTTCTTGAGGAGATAGAGGAGAAAATTCAGATTTTGAGGATCCCTGATAGAATGGCGGTTGAGTTTGTGGGATATTTGATGAAGGACGAAGCTAAAGATTGGTTTAGACGGAGTATTCAAGGTATGCTTTGGGGTAATGAAGAGTTGTCTTATGAGAGGTTCAAAGAGTTGGTTCTTAATGAGTTTCTCCCAGATAGTGTGAGGGAGGCTAAGTCCATTGAGTTTGAGAGGTTGGTTCAGACTTTTGGTATGACTGTTTCAGGGTATATGAAGAAATTCATTCAGTTGAGTAAGTTTGCTCTAGCTCTTGTGCCTACAGAAGCAGCACTGATTCAGAGGTTCCGTAGAGGACTTATAACTCCATTGTTTAAAATTTTGGCTGCTCTTGAGTTTGACTCTTACGTTAAGCTTGTGGATAAGGCTAGAGTAATAGAGAATAGAGAGATGGAGGTTAGATCAGAAAGGGAAGAGAAGAAGAAGGCAAGGATTGGAAGTTCCTCCAGGCAGGATAGCAGGGTAAAGAGTATGAATATCTCTCACCAATCAGCTTCCCATAGTGGATATAGAGGACCTTCAGGGAGATCACAACAGAGACCAAATCCCTCTAGATTTGCTTCTCATATGAGTTATGGTACAACCAGTTCTGCACCACCTAGGATTTCTAATCCTTCTTGTCCTACGTGTGGTAAGCTTCATAGAGGACCTTGTTTCTTTGGGTCAGGTGCATGTTATGGATGTGGACATCATGTTCATTTGCTTAAGGATTGTCCACAACCTTCTTTTGGAGCTAGACCCCAGTCTTCTCAAACTATAGTTCAAATGGTTAGGGAGAGGAGTATTGGTCAGCAGTCCGGCATAGGCTGCGGTATTTTGGGTAGGACTTCAGAGGAAGGTAGAGGTTTAGGTCAGACTTTTAGACAAGTTACCGGTCAGGCACCTATAAAAAAAAGGTAGAGGAAGAGTGTTTGCTCTTACGCAGCAGGAGGCCCAAACTTCTAACACTATGGTCACAGGTATTCTTCCGATTCAGATTTTGAATACTAAAGTGTTGTTTGATTCAGGAGCTACGCATTCATTTGTTTCTTCATGTTTTACTAAGAAATTGAATGTGCCATGTGAATTACTTAAGAATGCTTTGGTAGTATCAACTCCTTTAGAGGAAGAGATTTAAGTTCATGATTTTTATCCATCTTGTATGGTTAGCATAAGTGGTCAGAGTTTAGAAGTAGATTTGATTGTGTTGCCTGTGTTAGAATTTGATGTGATTTTGGGCATAAATTGGTTGTCCAAGTATTATACAACCATAGATTGCAATAGGAAGAAGTTAGTCTTCAAGCCACCTTCGGGTGAGGAGTTTGAGTTTCAAGAGGAATGGAGTGAAGCACAATATAATATGATAACAACCTTAGGGGCAAAGAGATTGATGAAGAAAGGATGCCAAGGATATTTGGCTTATGTCTGAGATACTCAAAAGGAAGTAAATGATTTGGAGCAGATTCCTGTTGTTAACGAGTTTCCAGATGTATTTCCTGAAGAGTTACTTGGTCTGCCACTAAATAGAGAGATAGAATTTGGCACTGAGTTGCTATCTGGCACACATCTGATTTCTATTCCTCCATATCATATGACACCAATAGAATTGAGAGAGTTAAAGACTCAATTACAAGATTTGCTTGACTAGAGATTTATCAGAACTAGCAATTCACTATGGGGTGCACCTATACTCTTTGTGAAGAAGAAGGATGGTTCTATAAGATTATGCATAGATTACAGACATCTCAACAAGGTAGCTATCAGGAATAAGTATCCTTTGCCAAGGATAGATGATTTATTTGATCAGTTATAGGGTGCAAGTCATTTCTCCAAGATAGACTTGAGATCAGGTTATCATCAATTAAGGATTCGGAATGAGGATGTGTTAAAGATAGCTTTCCGAACAAGATATGGTCACTATGAGTTTCTAGTATTACCATTTGGATTGACTAATGTACCAGCTGCATTTATGGACTTGATGAACCGGTCTTTAAGCCATTTTTGGACAAGTTTGTTATTGTGTTTATTGACGACATTCTTGTGTATTCTGAGAGTGAAGAAGAGTATAGGGAACATCTTAGGATTGTGTTACAGACTTTGAGAGAACATTAGTTGTTTGCTAAACTTACAAAGTGTGAGTTTTGGCTTGGGAATGTGGGCTTTCTAGGGCACATAGTGAGCAAGGATGGGCTTAAAGTTGATCCTGGAAAGGTGGATGCAATTCTTAGTTGGCCTAGACCCGTAAATATTTCAGAAGTTAGAAGTTTCTTAGGTTTGGCAGGCTACTATAGAAGGTTTATTCAAGACTTCTCCAAGATTGCAGCTACTTTGAGTAAGCTTACCCAGAAGCAAGTGAAATTCCTATGGACAGATGCATGTGATAAGAGTTTCCAAAAGTTAAAGACTTGTCTCACCACGGCACCTATCTTAGCTTTGTCGTCTGATGAAGGAGGATATGCGGTGTATTATGATGCATCGAGAGTAAGGCTTGGTTGTGTGCTTATGTAGCATGGTAAGGTGATAGTCTATGCTTCTAGACAGTTGAGGAAGCATGAGGTGAATCATCCAACACATGATCTTGAGATGACTGCAGTTGTGTTTGCTCTGAAGATATGGAGACATTATATGTATGGAGAGAAGTGAGAGATCTTCACAGATCATAAGAGTTTGAAATATATATTTTAGCAGAAAGATCTTAACCTTAGACAATGAAGGTGGTTTGAATTGCTTAAGGATTATGACTGTGAAATATTGTACCATCCAGGAAAAGCTAGTGTAGTGGTAGATACATTGAACAGGAAGTCTTTGGGAAGCTTAGCCCATATCCAAGTGAGTAGAAGATCATTAGTGAGGGGAATGCAAAGATTGCATGATATGAGAATTAGTTTAGATTTGTCAGATTCAGGAGTGCTTTTAGCATATTTCCAAGTCAAGCTGGTTCTCATTGATCAGATTAGAGAAGCTCAAGACAAAGATCCTCAGTTGGTGACGCTAAAGAATAATGTGGGATCAGGAAAATCTCCAGGATTTGTTGTGACTAATGGCATATTGAGACATGGGAGCAGGTTATGTATTCCAACAGTTGATGGTTTAAGGGATATGATTCTTAAAGAAGCACATCATGCCAAGTATAATGTGCATCCAGGTGCAACGAAGATGTAGCATGACATCAAGAATTCCTATTGGTGGAGTGGAATGAAAAAGGATGTAGTTGAGTTTGTGGCAAGATGTTTGACTTGCCAACAAGTGAAGTTTGAGCATCAGAAACCTTTGGGACTACTTCAACAGTTACCTTTGCCAGAATGGAAATGGGAGAGAATAACCATGGACTTTGTTATAGGGTTACCAAGGACTTTAAGTGGGCATGACTCAATATAGGTAATTGTTGATAGATTGACTAAGTCAACTCACTTTTTGCCAGTCAAGACAGCCTACACAACATCTCAGTATGCACAGATATATATTGATGAGGTAGTGAGACTCTATGGAATACTAGTTTCTATCGTATCTGATAGAGGTACCCAGTTTACTTCAAGATTTTGGCAAAAATTACAAGAGTCTTTGGGTACTCAAATTGATTTCAGCACAGCTTTTCATCCGCAAACGGATGGGCAATCAGAGTGAACTATCCAAACTCTAGAAGATATGTTAAGAATGTGCATTCTAGATTTTGGAGGAAATTAAGATAAACACTTGCCATTGATAGAGTTTCCTACAACAATAGCTATCACTCGACAATTCAGATATCTCCCTATGAAGCTTTATATGGTAGAAGGTATAGGTCTCCTTTGTGTTGGGATGAAGTGGGAGAGAAGCATATCGAAGGGCTTGAATTGATTCATTATACAGCAGAGAAGGTTCCACTCATAAGGGAAAGATTGAAGACAGCCTTCAGTCGACAAAAGAGTTATATCGATCCGAGGAGGAAAGAACTTCAGTTTGTAATTGGAGACTTAGTATTCTTAAAGGTCTCACCTATGAAAGGAGTTTTAAGGTTTGGCAAGAAAGGCAAGTTATCTCCAAGGTACATCGGACCATTTGAGATTTTAGATAAGGTTGGAGAGGTTTCATATAGGTTAGCCTTGCCACCAAATTTAGACAGTGTGCATCCAGTATTCCATGTGTCAATGCTTCAAAAGTATATGGTAGATTCTTCTCATGTGTTGCAAACTCAAGCAGTAGATCTTCAGCAAGACTTGACTTATGAAGAGGTTCCTGTGGCAATTATTGATAAAATGATCAAAAAGTTAAGGAACAAAGAGATAGAAATGGTTAAGTGTAATATCCACTATTTTGAGGTGTAATTTGTTAATTTTATTTGTTTGGAGAATTTTAAATTTTAAATGAGAAGTTTGAAAATTTCAGAAACTTTGTTTAGAACTGCAGTAGAATTCAGTGTTGGCCATTACTTGCTCTTAAAGACATAATTGAGTAAAGTGTAAAATATGAAAGTTGTTAATTTATGTTTTAGCTATAATTTTGCAAAATGGTTTGATAAGATTCTGAGTATGTGATAAGTTGTGTCTATTTGAGCAAGGCTGGTCTGGGTGAGAATTCCAACAGGAATGCAGTATGTATTTGGAATTTTTGAGAATGACTGAGGCAGAATTTGTTGAAGTTGTAAACATGAAAAATGTTTCTGTGTGTGTTGAGATAATGTCTGTAAAATTTCAAAATTTTTGGACAAGTATATCTCAGTGGAGAGTGTTTTGTATCAGGGCTGTTCGGTTGGATTTTGATGCAGGAGTCTGGGTGACTTTTGGAGAGTCACCACTGTCTGTATGTTGATTAGTTTGATATGAAATTTGGATATGTTGTGCTTCTGT